>WHUX01000070.1:0-265128 GCA_015179025.1 Terfezia claveryi
TCCATCATATTCTTCCACTTATCTGTCAAGGTTATCTATCTTCATCGTCGGTCTCGTAATCATCGTCGCATTCTTGAGCTTCCCCATCCAAGATAGTTAGCCTTGTCTGAATGGTTATAAGAGTAGAAAGATGTAAAACTTACCAACTGAGGTAGTTTCATCTTCAACCACATTATTCTTGTGCTGAAGTATGTCGGGAATCCATTGTCAGCTGAGGTGTTTTGATTTTGCAAGCTCGGCAAGTTCTTGAACAAGCTCAGCTTCAAAGACCGAGGTATTGCTGATTCGCAGGGGTTGGTCTGATTCCAGTGAACCGTTTTGCTGTGTGGCGGCCAACGTGCGCCTATATCTGCCTTGATTGCAGCCAAGAGGAGCACACGTACTTTCCGGGGGTGGGCATTCCAGATGGCTATAAACGTTTGTAGGTTGCTATACACGTCAGAAAGTGTGCTCCCTTCGTCGGGTGAGAAATACTTACTGACGGTTGTATCGTATCTGAAATTCCCTGTACTTGGGGGTTCAACATACACCCTGGTTGTCCATGCCTTCAGGCAATGATGCATGGCAGAGGTGACTAGGCAGATGAACACTTCATTGATCGAATCAAAAAGGTATCATCGAGTTCCCGCGCATTTTCATATTTGAGAAATATTTACGGAAGATGATCTCCGTGATTTCGTTAGCACGGAAATGCCTCTGGTGGGCCTGTATAAGTATTAGTCATGTCAGACCTCCGATGCCAGAAGGAAGGCTTACCTCCGGCCATCTTCTCTGCAAATAACCGATCCTGAAATAACAGGTACTTTACCCGCTCAGCTATCTCGTGTTGAGGTAGGTGGTTCAAGGCGAAAAGCTCGACAATACTATGTTTACATTCGTAAACAAGGTGTGCTCGAGTTGCGAATGTATGCTATGCAGCTGTAATAGTTTAGAATAGCATCCGACGTCGCAGACAGGGAAGAGTACATACATAGGCATTTGCCGTTTTCATGCGTTTCAGTTTTTCTCTAGTTTCCTCTTGAGCTTTGAGCCAGGCTACTGATAACAATTGTTGGATTTCCTCCGCATTTAGCATTGGATTTCCGAATAAAGTATAAAAGCGCACATGCTCGGCCGCTCGCGAGGTGAGTTCCTTGTACTCGTCTGGGATAGCGAAAAACGACCTGGATCGCGGCCCGACGCGAGAGGGCTTGTTGACCGTCAGGTCAATCTGTTGTTCCTGGGTGTCTCGGAGTCAAAGTTAAACCCATCACTGGGCAGATTACTCACACTGGACTCAGTGTGAGTATGAAGCCGCCTTCTGCTAGCAGGGGGTGCCGGTGGGGAGGACTATGTACATTGGAGTTAGCTGGACTCATGGATCTAGATGTGAGGTGGTACTTACTTGCAGCCTGGAACTCGAAGTCTGTGAAGGAGCGTATTGGATACACAGTTTCCTCGCGGGGCGTGTCCCATCCGACGCCGCACGTCGTTTTGAGGACAGTGCTATATGAGGAGGCTGAAGAACAGTCTCCTCATTTTCGTCCTCTTCGTCCTCCGCGTCATATGATGGAATTGTTTGCTGTCGTGTAACACCCTGTAACTTTCGCCCAGGCTTCATGACATTATGGAAAGTTGATGTGAATAGGATAGGGTTGTGCAGAGTGAACAGAAATGTGCAGAGGGATGGGAATGTGCAGAGGGATGGGAATGTGCAGAGGGATGGGTTGATGACAAGTGGGGGGATATTGAGGGTGAGGAGAGGACGTGAGGAGTCGGAAATTTGGGCTACAGGAGACAATGAGAGCGGATTCAAATGGTACTTATTAACTTCCGAGTCTGCTTTGCTATCTTGAAAACAGTTCCATCTATCTAGAAAAACTCCCGACTCTACCAGAATAAAACCCGACTAACCCCAAAAGAGCCCGACTACCTATAAAAATCCTGAGTAACTCTAAAAATCCCGAAAACGCTAGAAAATCCATGCCAACCAGACTAGAAAACCCCAACTAACACCCAACTAAACAGAATGATACCGACGTCCCAAACTGTCTACCTACGTCCAAAGTCATGTAAAAAGATCCTCTTAGGCATTTATCGTCTCCCAATGGTATTGGGCTGCGTTCAACCCGCGAACTTTGCTCACCACCCGTCGAACGCCCAAGAGTCGGTTCAATCGAGTAGCCCGACGCCCTACGGCTACCACCTGACGTGCCTTGACGAGTTGTGGACCAGAGGTAATTTTTGGCCGTTTGAGGCATGAATATAGCAGTAATCCTCATCATCGGAATCGATGATGCCTGCATTTGGGAAGAGGCGCTTGTGCTCCTTCTTGATATCGCTCAGGGTTTCCTGCTGGCGGTCCACTCTTCCACGGAGTTCATACTTGCGTTGTTCGAAAGTATGGTCTCTTGTAGGCATCCGACGCCGACGGACCCCAGCGACATTGCGTACGTTCGCATCAGAATCCTCGGCAAAATCTTCATATTCGTTCCGGGGGATAAACTTCTCAAGTTCAAGTAAGGATGGGCTCGGGGGGGGTATTGGCTCTTGGGGGTACAGAATGAAGTAACACCATTGGCGTACCGGGTCACTTTTAGACATTCGGAAAAATGCCTTCACCTCCACGTCAGAATGGAGACTAGTATAGTCGGCAGGAAAGCTAAGGTTAGGAGGGTTCGGGTCCTTGAGTGCGCCCAAAATTTCTCGAACCTTTCTATCGGCAGGAACATGAGCTTTGACCATGTCCCAAATCCCGTCTAGAGTCTTTGTCTGAATAACCACTAAATTCCTCCTATCCCGTTCATCTCAGATCCACCCGTTGATATCCCTATGCTCTCCTATCTCAGGATCACACACCCAGAATGCCACCGCGGTCCCTGCAGCTTCGCCGGCGTCGGAGATGTCTTCTTCTTCGTCGGAGTTCTCGTGAGCATGTGCCCTCTTTCGAGCATGCTTGATAGCCAGGTTTTTTGATGTCTCAGAATGTTTCTTTAGGTAATCTTGTAGCAGTGCCTCCAGTGCCTTTTAGTAGGACTCGGACCCACTGGCCAGTCGATTCCTTATAGAAGTCCTAAATCCAGTTAGGCTGCGAGCAGTAATGATAAGAGCATCTTTCTCATTTTGGCTTGCTAAGGCCCAACTTCAGATTGAATGTTGGGCACAATAGTCCTTGACAGCATTGCGCCATGATGTGTAGTCAGTATCTCGTGTGTCCCACCCCAAGTCGGTCTTCAAGTTCTGAATTAGGTTCTTAGGAGTAACCATTTTGGTGTTGAATGTGGGTCATGTTAGTCTAGTCTGGGTTAGTCGGGTTGTCTTCCTTATGTGTCGGGTGTGAGTTTGGGTAAATAGAGGATCACCTTATAGGGAAATGTACCTAAATAAGCAATATCTTGGTGTTTGCGGTCAACGCAAAGGTCAGTGTAGTCTAGTTAAGTAGCTGAGTTTGTACGTAGGAATGATGGGACTACAATACAGGCTATGTCTGGTCTTTTTATACTACATCAGCGATGGCCTTCATTTGAAATTGACGGTTAGTGGTCAAACTTCAAAACGTAGACAAAGTAATGCAAGTACCAGGTCATGTCCAAACCCGACGGCACTAGTCCAACCCAAGATGTATGTGGCCTACAAAACTACAAACGCACCTACTCTAGACGGCAATATACATAACACAAACAACTTTGCTTCGAATACTAGATTAATGCAGTAGCGTCCTATATAGTAATTATCATATAAGAGGTTACATATTATGGGTTGTAGTGTAGTGGTTTAGGTTTCAATTTGTATTATATTTTTTCGGGTGGTAATTCCTAATGCACAGGTTCGATCCTTACTCTGTTTTTTACTTTTTATTTTATATTCGCCAAGGAACCATAACTTAGTTATTCTTAGTTGGTGTCCAAACCCAACGGCACAAGGCGAATCCCTGACAAGCTTGATATCAAATGCACTGTCTCGCACAACTTCGAAACTCACCTCGACACCACTCACCACTGATCAAAGACAACGTGAAACTACACAACCTCAAAAATGAACCTCCCCAAAACACATTGTCCCTGGTGCAAGCGTATGTATGCCAGTTGGGGAGCATATGCTAACCACATAGAGAACAAACATCCGGAAAAACACCAGACATTCACCCCTGTTGCGCGTCGGGAAACTGACGTTCCCCAGAATACTGAAACCTACCTCGAACAATCAGGTGAACAATCAGGTGGAGGATTGACCCACGAAGGTGAGGCTTCTTGCCGAGGCATTGCAAATATTGATCAGACTAACTCTTGAAGGTGAAGGATCTTATGGAGGCATTCCTGAATATGATCAGGACCTTGACGAAGATTTCCAGCCGGTGGAGCAAGATGACGTCCAAGAACCCGGGCTTGAGGTGGAGCAGGATGAGGTCGAAGAACTCGGGAATGACTCCGATGCAGAACCTATTCCCGAAACCACTGCTACTCCCCCCGCCGACGGACATCCATATGCTACCGACATCACTAGGCGGCTTCCCGACAGATATCAGGCTAGACAGCCTGTACGTGACTATCCATTTGTCAATCAGCGCTCGGCCCAATTCAATCACCTCCATCCGTTTTTAAATGCGTGGATTATATGCTTGCCCGGTTTTACACCCTCAGCAAGGTCCCAAAAATGAGGATTAATGATTTCTTCCGGGACAATATTTTAATGAGCTCACCGCCGACAGTCCGATGTCAAGTGTCTCATTCAAATCGGGGTACACATTGTGGAAGCAAATGGACAAAATGATTGCGGATCCTGAGTGGAGCACAGGATCCTTCAATATGCGCTGAGACAAAGTCGGATTTCTACTACGCAATATAGTAGATTGTATCAAATACCTATTGCGGCAGAGAACATTTGTGACCCATGTGGTCTGGGAACCAGTCAAGTTATTCAATGCGAATAACGAGCGAATATATTCGGAGATGAATACCGCATCCTGGTGGTGGGATCAACAGGTATGTACCCTAATTATCCTACTATGCCTCCTTGCTTACACGTAAGTCTTACAGCGGCTTATTCCCGTCGGCACTACACTGGTCCCCTCCTTTTGGTGTGGACCAGACATATCTGACCAACTTCTCCGGGACAAGAAATTATGGCCCTATACATGAGTATAGGGAATATAAAGTCCAGCGTACGAAACAAACCGACGATGAACGCTTGGATCCGATTGCGTTATTACCCACCCCCCCTAAACGCCTTGCTAAAGTTCCTGGAAACCCTATGGAGGCTCAGGAATTGGATGCCCTCCAGGTTACACATGAGATACTAGCTCCATACTCAGTCCCTTAGCCGACGCCCAAAGTCAGCAAGGGATTGACATGGTATGTTGTGATGAGAAGGTACGCAAATGCGTACCTAGGCTCTTGCCTGGTTGGCAGACCATATGGAGAATGTCATGATTATGGCATTCTCACCAATCGATGCCCAGTCTGCATTGCCCCCCAAACGAATTTAGAGACCTCCCAGACACACCTTACGATACCCGGCAACACTCCGGTATGCTACTGCATACCACAAGTCCAACCTGACAGTGCTCGAAATTGACGGAGTTAAGGGGATCAACAATGCCCTTTGGCATATCCCCGACTGTGAACCTCATACTCTGGTTCGGGAGATACTCTACACACACTACATCTCGGGATGCTGTCCCACATGATGAAATGGGTCCAGGACTTCCTGAGGCACGTCGGAGCCTGACTATATTCGATCATATATGGTCGCGATTGCCCCCTTTCCCGGGGTTTACCAGGCCAAACAAGGCATACCGTGCAGTCACACAATGGCAAGGGAAAGAGATGAGGAATTTGCTACAGGTACTGCTGGCCGTCTTCACGGCTGCACTAAGTCGGAGAACCGACGCCCCTGCAATTGCCACTCGACACAAGGCATCTTGCCACAAGGCAATCCTGTGTGTTAGATATTTAACGGACTTCATCCTCATTGCACAATACACGGTACACACCCCCGGAACAATACAATCTATGAGGGACTACCTCCAGGACTTTCACAAACACAAAGAGGTGTTCCTCGGTTTCGAGCATCAAAGTTTACGAAGGCCTCAGCCAAGGTAGCATCTAAAGACCTCCGTGTAGAACATCACCGACAACTGGCATCGGATGAATCCCAACTGGCAACCCCCTCCAAACGACGCAAACTCAAGACGATCAGGCACAAGAAAATGAAGATTTGGTGAATGACACGCTGACCAGTGGGGCACACTACAATTTTCCGAAAATGCATTTGATTTCGCATTTTGCGGATCAAATAGCCAAATATGGATCACTTCCGCAATATTCGACTGAGATCTGTGAGGTCTCCATAAGCCCCTGAAAGACGCATACCGGCGGACCAATCATATCAATGCCGTGCCCCAAATCATTCACGCTTACACATGGCACACAGTTTCGCCATGCGCGAAAGGAATATTGAGTAATGGATTTGTGATAACCCAAACATGCCCGACGAAATACGTACCATTGTTACTCCCCCCCGTCGGAGTTTACATCTGCCCGCGACGCTGACCAGAGCTCATGAGAACTAAGTTGCAAGGACGGCTACCTGTAAAAGTTATACATGATCTTAAGACTTTGCAGACACACTACAATCTACCTGACCTATTAATGCTTACAGCTAGGTATCTTGCCCGGTACCCGTACCGGCAATCATCCGACACTGAAACAGACGTAGCCCGTCTCATGGATGCACCCCTCAAAGCATTTATCACACTTCAAGTTGCTGTTCCGACCTTCAATGACGATGGACATATGATACACCATGTACGCTGCACGGGGGGTAAGTTATTCCGCAAGCAAGAGGAAAGGCATGACTGGGTGTTTGTCCGACGTCACAAGTCTACACAGGGGAAAGTTTCCAGTGGTCTTGATGGCAGGGTTCCTGCCAGACTAAATGCTTTGTTCAAACTGCGAGACATAGCAGCCAAAGATACGTACCGCCTTGCACATGTTTCACTAATGACAATAGTCGGATCATCAACGCCAGATGGCCCAGAGGGCATGGTGCGCGTCGGATTGCATCAACCGATCATGTGATAAGAATTGCGGACATAGAGGGCATGGCACATCTAATCCCGATCCATGATGAAGAGCTATATATTGTAAATAACCGTATTGATCTACATACATGGAATGATATTCATGATGGAAACTAGAATACATATAGCTAGCAGAACAATAAATAAAGATATGGCTAGCAGAACGATCAAGAAGTTGATTAGGAACATGTGTGTCGTGAATCACATACTACATGACGTCTAGGAAGTAATATAGACAAAGTTGGATCGTCCGGCGGTATGCACCTAATGTACGTCCGACGGCACAGTAGTCACCAATGGCGTCGGAAGGGTATTGCGACGCAGCGCAGGGCCCTAGTTGCGTCCGGATTGTAATGCAACACCCCGGGGCGTCCGGACGCACAGGACGCATAGGACGTAAAATCGCGTCCGACGCTTGGTGGTGCGTCCTGATGCCAATTTCTTTTTGCTGATGCATGAAGAACATGCCTTCGAGAAGGTAGAAGCACGATGTGCTCCCTACAATATTGTACTATTATTTTGGGTGATGAGTGCTATAGTTAGGGCACAAATACACAACATCGAGACACTAAGGCATCTGGTATTCGATAAGTCTTAGAAAGCACCTAGAATAAGGTAAGTTATAGCTCAGATGTTCTTTGGCCCAGTGTCAACTTACAGATGGAAATTGACAATTTTCACATAAACCCAGGATAACGCACCCATACTATTAGTAGTTGGTCAGCAGAGAGTCAGGTAAAAGTTGAAAAGAGTAACCTACAATAAATCATAAAAAGTGTAGTCATCTAGGTAAAATGGATCTCAAGTATATGTGGCCACATAGCATAAGTAGTACTGACCTATCCAGATCAGCTGAAGGAGTACTTGGGCTGCTACTCGAAACTCAATCCTGCTTGGGTCGAATTATTCCATAACCAACAGCGTAGCCTCAAATTTTACTAATTCACTACTATCCAGGCTCAGAAAATATAGTAGTCTATTATCCTACTCCCATAATACTCTAAAGTGTTCAAACGACTCTTCATCATCCAGGTTATAATAGTTCTCTGCCATATTGTTAGGCTAATATTAAATGGCAATACCTTCATGCTATATATATATATACTTTTATTCATTTATTTTATTTTTTATTTTTCATTTTTAAAAAGAAAAAACTCATTGCTCATATTCAATAACTATTGCCTATTCTAGGAATTATCTAGATATTGTATTACTGTATCTACTGGCGAATAATGATCCTTGTCAGTTCTCTGACTTTTACTGCAGACATAATTATTAGCAAGTTAGTGAGCATATTACCACCACCTGTTTTGAACTCGGACATCACCTTTACTGCATAAGCTCAGCCTATGTCTTTAAACTAACAAGGATTATTGTTCACCAGTGGATGTAGTATCCTATATATGTACCTCTTTATTCTACTTTAGATCGGTATATACTAGTTACTCAGTAGCTTTATTTTAATCTAGCCTACATACTCAGTAGTGTGCTAAGATCTAGTAGCTAATACTACTTAGCTTGTAAAATCTATACCTGTTGGGTGAAGTTGCTTAGTTAAGCCTCAACAGAAACACTAAGTATGCTGCCCAATTTGAAATTATGCTATCGAAGAACTAAAGCTCTACGGTATGTGACTATATTCGGTAATGCTACGAAATACCTACGCCTGCTTAGGATAACCACAAGTACCAAACTGTTCAGCAGTGACCAGTCCATAACAAGTCAACTAGTTCATGACAAGTTAACTAGTCCATGACAAGTCAACTAGTCCATGACAAGTCAACTAGTCCATGATAAGTCAACTAGTCTGTGACAAGTTAACTAGTCTATGACAAGTCAATAGTCTGGTTAGCACAACACCCTCCTCACAAGTGAACCTCTACGAAGGTCTGATCGAGACTAACAAGTCAACTAGTCTGTAACAACTATGAGGGGTAGTACAACCAGACTAGTCAACCAGTACGTACCAACACAATTACTCAGTGATAAGTCTATGACAAGATTATCAGTCTGTAACAAGTCAAGTACTAACTAACTAATAAGTCAACAAGTACGTGACAAGACAGTCCAATCTATAACAAGATAGTCAATCCGTGACAAGATAACAAAGTGATAAGTCAACTAGTCTATAACAAGACAAACAATCTATGACAAGACAATCAACTAACTGCTGGGTGATTCCAACCATATCAAACTCCCAATCGTATAGAAGATACCTCCACATATAATAACCAGCCATATACCGATTGAGTATTAGCTTTTTTTCTTTGCTCTAAGTTGCATAGTCTTATCTCGTTTCTGAGACTCCTTTACTTTAGCAAAAGAGATATCAAAGGGCTGGAGAATGGACCATAGCCAGATAGTAGCTATAGCAATGATAGATAAAATCCATATGTCCTCGCTGCTCCTACAACCGTAGTAACAGCAATCACTATACTACTCCTTCAACTACCGTAATCTTCATTGTCAAGATCTCATACACTAAACAACACTATGCATACTAACTTGAGCACAGGAATCCTAGAGCAAAGCATGGCCCCAAGGTATGAACTTCTCATACTTAGTTTCTTGCCCAATATCATCGTTTTGCAGTTATCCCACGTAATCTTGGTATTTACGATTGGGGGCTTAATGGGCTTGCCCAATTGACCGGTCGCACTGCATAGATTCTGATCATATTTTCCTTGCTCCCTGGGGACTGAGCTTTTGGAAGCTATAGGCAACTGCACGTGCTAAAAGCACTACGGCTTGTAGTAGTAGAAAATAGATAAGGCTCCAGTGGACAGAAATAGGTGCTATAGCGGTGTAGTAGACATATCACTTGAAAACAACAGGACCTTGTTATAAGCCTGTAGCTAATCCAAATTTTACTCTAGTGATCTTAGGAACCGATATCTACGGTGCTACTAAACTCGCAGGCTAGTAGAAGTCCCTGCCACCCCAAGCGAAGCACCTATAGATGGTGAGAAAGTGGAAGACAATTTTCCTAGCAAGCAGCTGGAGAACAAGGAGAATAAGAAGCCCGTCTCAAGTACGCAATATGAATTATCCAAATTTATTACATCTGCTTCTGCCTTCCAAGAACGTCCTATGATTTTAGACCCTACCCCTTCTGATTTCTGCCTAGTGAAGCCCCGTTCCCCATTATGAGTACTAAGTCATTTGCCTGATAAGGATGGGGATAAGGTTGCTCCCCTCAAGACTATGGACGCTAAACAGCAGCTCCTCCACAAGCAACGAAAGGCTCGCAATCAAAAGCAAAGGGAAAAAAGGAGGGCAGGTCTAGGTAGACAGCCTGAGATGGTCAGCTCAATTGAAGGGCATCTTATTGAGCCTAGCTGTTCAAATATCCATATTGCCCATATTGGCCCTATAACTATAAATTTTAAGAAATAATAAATAATAAATCTAGTTTATTTGGAATGCATCTATATACTATACCAAAAAGGGGGATGTTATCGCTCGGGTGGTAATTCCGCTTCTCTATGAATACCAAGAGCACTGTCTAGGTGGCTGAACTTTAACGGCCTTACAAATAAAGTTAGGTCATACCACATACTTCCAAGAATACCACAACAATCCTGGATCGCAATAACTCCGTAGTTTGGTGAGACCCGAAGTTGGTTAAATAAAATAGTGGTGTAATGTTGATACATGAAGTTGGTTAAATAAAATAGCAGTGTAATGTTGATACATAAAGTTGGTCAAATATAATATCACCCTAATACTCGCTCTAATACTTGCTCTAATACTTACTACAACACTCGCTCTAATACTCGCTCTAATACTCGCTACAACACTTCGCTCTAATACTCGCTCTAATAATCACTCTAATACTCGCTCTAATACTCACTCTAATACTTGCTGTAATATGCCTTAGAAATTTTATAAGACATTGGATAAAGAGCAAAGGAAAAAAGTATGAGTAAGCGAAGTATAGATACTGGAAAACAATAGTGGCCAAGCCCGATTGCCAAGGCCAACAATATAGACTTTCCGAAGACTATAAGATAATGGATAATAAGAGGGGTGGCATGACAGTGCTCAGCCCTGCTAAGCCCACTGTCGCGCGTGGGTACTATACTACTCAATGCCTGACCTAATAATAGTCATATTAGGAAATCGTAGTCATAGTACTGCGATATGTATGGAGTTCAGCTTTGTGATCTGTATCGCAGGAAGTTATGCCTTCACGGCCTATATATATATATCTAAGAAACTCATGTATTCGAGGCTTATATATATATACTTATGCATGGAATTCATGCTTTCGAGGCTTATATATATATATGCATAGAATTCATACTTTCACAGTCTCTAGATATGCATGGAATTCATGCATTGGAAGCTTATATATATATATGCATAGAATTCATGCTTTCATGGTCTCTAGATATGTATGGAATTCATGCATTTGAGGCTTATATATATATATTCATAGATTTTATACTTTCACGATCTCTAGATATGCATGGAATTCATACTTTCGCGGCCTCTATGCATTTAAGCCTCGAATGCATGAGTTTCTTAGATATATATAAATAGGCTGTGAAGGTATAACTTCCTACAATACTTATCATAAAGCATGAACTCTATACATATCATAGTACTACGACTACGATTTCCCAATATGACTATTACCAGGTTAGGCATTGAGTAGTACTACACCTGCGCGCGATAGTGGGCTGAGCACTGTCATGCCACCTCTCTTATTCTCCATTATCTCATTGTCTCCGGAAAGTCTATATTGTCGGCCTTAGCAATCGGGCTTGGCAACTATAGTTTTCTTGTATATATACCTTCCCCCCTCGCACTTTTTCCCTTTGCTCTTTATCCAATGTCTTGTATGATTTCCAAAGTATATTAGAGCAAGTATTAGAGTGATTATTAGAGCGAGTATTAGAGCGAGTGTTGTAGTGAGTATTAGAGCGAGTATTAGAGCGAGTGTTGTAGCGAGTATTAGAGGGAGTATTATAGCGAGTATTAGTACACTGTGTATACTATTATAATTAGTTGAATAAAATGAATATTTCCGCTGTACATATTCTCAATCTGAAGTCTGCTCCGAAATCTGCTCCAAAATATGCTCCAAAATCTGCTCCGAAATCTGCTCCGAAATCTGCTCTAGTGCTAAGATTCCATAGCTGTTAGTGTGTGCATAGCCTATTCTAGCGTTGTTATAAGCTACATTTTAGCACTACTATATCACAACGGTATTCTTGACAATATAATAGTGACTATTTTTAGTCTCCACAATACTTACTAAAGCAACGGTATTCTGGATAACATGGTGGCGAACATTTTAGTCTCTACAATACTTGCTAAAGCAACAGTATTCTAGACAATGCGTACTATGTGCTATGCAATGCCACTAAAATAAACTTGTCTTATGTATACGGAAATAAATAGGAGTTGCCGACTAACATTAAAGTATCCACAATAACATAGGAACATGACAGCGCTGCTCGTGCAATAACATCCCCCTTTTTGGTACAGTACTTAGTAATACATGCTTACTTAATAGTAATACAAGTCACATTTTCCTTTTTCGGTTCATAACATCCAAGTTTACTTGTAGTCTCGATCATTTGCTTGTATACAAAGAATGAATGCATGCCTTTATTTAATTTCTCCCTTTGTTCCATTTGCCCTTTTGTTCACTTCAACTCCTTATAACTTGTGAGGTATCTGAGAATCTTATTTATTTCTCACAACAAATATTAACAGTTCAACCCACATAAATTGTGCTCACGATAATTTATGGGTAAGTGCTTTAAGTTCTGTAACTGGAGACCAGCTATGTAGGTCATGGATGGAAAGATTACTGATAGAAAAATTATAGACATTTTAACCCACATAACTTAGCCTCAGAATATTCAAAGGTTATGTCCTTGCAGGTTGCTTGAATTGAAAAGATAGTGCAATTCGCTGAATTGTAAAAGTCTCACACTGCGTTTAGTATAATACCCACTATTGGCTATCACCAGTGATAGTTAGAAGGCCTCATTTCTGCAGGTATGTACTCTAAGGTTGTGCGTGATCCAAAGTGCTCTAAGGGCTATATCACAGACAGTGTCACAGATGGTGTCATGGATAGTGTCACAGACGGTGTCTAGGATATCTATAGATCTAACAAGAAAGCATGTAGCCAAAAAAACAGACTATCAAAGCAAAGGATCATAATGGTAGGCCTCGTACAAAAAAAGAAGACGCTATCGAAGAGGAACACAATATACAAGAATCGTTCAACAGATAAATACAAATGTAGAAAGACTTCTGTGACAACTGTGCCAGTCATGCCTATCCTAGCTGCGCCTGCCTCAGCCCCAGTTATGCTAGTAAACCCATATGAAAAGTATATGGAATTTCTTTAGGGCTCAAAAGAATTCGACTCAGACAAAGAGTTTAGTGGAGGTCATAAAGTTTGGGGAACATCAACCAATCCATATACTAGAAAAATCTAGGAAACTCAGAAAAGATTGCTGGGTCCACTTCTAGCATTCGAACGAGCCAAGAACTAGAAGCGCCAAAAGGTTAACAGGGCTCTCAAAGCTGGCATAGCAGAGAGTGAGTATGTCACTGTTACCAGTATACCAATTAGGTCGAAAAGGAATCAGCTCAGTGATGTGCAATGCAGTAAGTTCGAATGACTTGTCCAAAAGACTTGGGAGGTAATGTTTATTTGGAAGAAGGCACATATTTTATATCGTTGGTATGGGCTCTCACAAGTGCAGAGGAGGTTTTATCTTGAGCTAGGCAAAGGTGATAATATACCAGCATTTACAATTCCAGAAGGTGATTTGAAAGAAATGGGAATAAAGCCAGTAAATAAGTTTAGCGTCATTGTTAGTATTGAGCCCATTTTACACCAAGCATATACATAGTTCGAGGGCCTAATTGAACAGCCATATGCACAGAACAATGTAATTGCCATAGCTGATCTGATCATACAGGAAATGGTAATAGCTGAAGGGGGTGCAGAAGATTGTTTAAGTGATGTAGTTGAGGATATTGAACCCGTATATATCTCTCCCTTTAGAAGTATAATATATTATTCACTATAGTATAGAACTCTGAGGATAAAAGCGATGGCCAGGTTCTAGAAGATAACCTTTCAACATCTGGTGCTGAGACTGAGCTTACTGATTCCAACGATGGTGCCAAGGTATATTTAGTAAAGGATAGTATAATTGAAACACCATTATGACCAGCATTGAGGCTACGTTAAAAAGGATTGCCTTATCTTGGTAGTGATTCACCCCCAGAACTTATTTCAAGCGATATAGATAATGATGATTATGAGGATGTAGAAGGAATTGAGGAGAATGAAGTAAAAGAAGGGGATGAAGAGAATGAAGAGAGTAAAGAGGATGAAGAAGATGAAGAGGATGAAAAGGATAAAGAGGATGAAGAGGATGAAGAGGATGAGAGGGTGAAGGAGAGGATGATGTCAAGGGAGAAGAACGAGATAAATAACAACTACGTATAGGGTGTCACGGAGCTTACACTTTGTCACGGAATTTATATTTTGTCACAGATCCCAATATTGTCCAGCAATTATTTCTCTATTTCCTAATCATCTAATGAAATGTTTGGTATTGGTTGTTTGATATATCATTGTGAGTCAGGATTGTTGACTTTTGGATATAGCAATAGGTTAGTATAGACTAGTCACTAGGTGGACAATAGAGTACTTAAGGTATAGTCTAGTTGGCATAAGCCTGGTATATTAGGCTAGTGGTGCAGGCTTAGACTGGGGTACAACTCACAAGTCGGCTTGCACTAGTCCCTCAATATTCTAAGGTTATATATGAGACAGATAGGTATATATATATACTCTAGTATATATCTCCTACCTGTAGCCTCCTAGCTTGTTTGGTCTCCTCCAGTAATCCTAGCCCACCTGCAGGCAAAAGTAACCCATATGCAGCCCTATTAAGGGGGCTAAAATGAGTCAGTCCCCAGGGGGAATTTAGCAAAAGGTAAGTTAATCTGCTATAACGATACTTGTTCAGCTTAATTGTGTACATGACTAACAGCCTAACAGCTAGTTGTCGATATCCTTTGTCGGGTTTTGTTTGTCACGTTTCCTTTGTCGAGTTTCCTTTATCGATGTATTACACTAAAGTATCTAAGCTAACTTGAGGGAACGTGCAGGCAAACTTGGATTCATTGTTTGATAGTTATGTCTGGATCCCCATAATGCTCTGTATTACTTCATCTCACATAAGATCATTACTATCACCTCTGAGTCACCAAGTTCATTGCCTCCTTTAACCAGCTAACATATAAGAATGGCAAGAACAAAGTAGGTTCTGAAGAAAAATCCAGGGCAACTAGCGAGGTCACAAGTCCCTAGGAATATAAAATCAGTCGTGCCCCCCAAAAGTAGTGGCACCAAAAATCATAAGAAAGCAGTCACAAGGACGTTACTATTCCATTCCATGAAGCATTCTATTCTATGAAGAAAAAAGGACTAATCTAACTGTATTATCAGTCAGCCTCATATGTCAGATAGGAATCAATAGAGAAGCATAGACCTAATATTTCCGAAGATTGTATTCCGCTAGCTGTGCAGGGAGATTGTACAAGACGTGAATAGGGATAATAATGACAAATACTTGCAGTTTATAGATCGGAATAATATAGAGGATATTCAAGTGAGAGCAACAGATGCCATACAAGAGGTGGCGAAAGCATATATATATGAGTATTTTACCAGTAAGTCAAAATATATTATAGATGCTGTCACTGATACTATCACAGACAAATATGACTAATCACGAATACAGAAAAGCAGTATACCTGATTGCAATATAAGGCGGTAAAACACACAATAGACAAACAATTCTACAGTGGGATGTTAGACTATAGCATAAAATTCAGGCAAATATATTGGCCGGGGTAATGTGTCGGGGGCATTTCTATATGTACCTCTTGTAAGCCGATGAATGCCCAAAAAAGCAAAAAGAGGATACCGTACAGTACCAAAACCAGCCGGAGGAGGAGGGCCAGCAGCAGCAGCAGGGGCAGGAGGAGGAGGAGCAGCAGCAGCAGTAGCAGCAGGAGCAGGACTAGGGGCAGGGGGAGGACTAGAGGTGGTGGTAGCAGCAGCAGCAGCTGCCAAAGTAGGACCAGGGGCAGGAGGAGGAGGAGAAGCAACAGCAACGGTGGGGGCAGTAGTAGCCAGAGGGGCAGCAGAAGGAGGAGGCACAAGTACCCAATAATTATTCCCTTGTATTAGCATACCGTATATCACCTAGCAGAAGGTTTACTGTTACTAATAATGAAATATATAGTTACAAGAATGACCACAAGGTGGAGAGGTTTACATCAATAGTTAAAGAGGGACTGCCGTGATATTATACGATTCTAGTTTAGATGTCAATTACTAAGGAACACAGATACCCGAACACCTGACAGCCAAGGTAAATATTGGAATCTTTAGTGAATTAGGTTCCAGTACCTGACTTTCTACTAGTTGAACACCATCCCACCAGCCAAGTGCTTTTTTTAAGGAACGTTTAGGGCATTTAGTTTTGCTTTGAGGAGTTTTTTTTTTACTTTCTATATTGTATAGTTGTATAAATTGATTTACGGGGGATTATTGGTAAACTTAAGTAAGGTTAGGAAGGATTTTTCAGGTTTTGTAGGATATGGGAAGGATTTTTGTTATAGTTATAGTGATGGGTCTTAGAATTTATTTTAGATATATTAATATATTTTTTAACCAATATTTGGGTAAGGATTTTGTTTGGCCATATAGTACAGATTGCTAGTATTGTTTGTTAGTGGGTAGAAGCAATCCATGACAGTATAAGCAATCTGTAACAGTGCAAGCAATCTGTGATAGTGCAAGCAATCCGTGACAGGCAATCTGGCATAGTAAAAAAAGCAGGGAATCCATGACAGTGCAAGGAATCTATGACAGGCAATCGGGCATAGTACATACAATCCATAATAGTGCAAGGAATCCATGACAAGTCGAGGCATCCATAACAAGCAATTTGGTACCATGCAAGCAACCTGTGAAGGTAGAAAGAATCGGTCATACAAAGACAACCAAGATATAGAAGAATAAAATGAGGGTGTTAAACGTGATAAGATTATAGAAGAGTTGGGACAAAACAATAAAAAAAAAAAAGGAAATAGGGTAGGCTTAGCGAGTAATCTATAAATCACTGATTAATTACAAGTCGAGTTGTAGAACAAGAAAGCTGACTTGGTAAGTTGTTGAAACTCTAAAACTCGCTTACCGAGGCAGGTCTTAGTGACCAGGTCCAAGTTGTACTCACCCCGTAGCACACACTAGTCTAGAAGGGAAAGAGGAAAAGATTTGCCAGAGGAAATAGCTCCTGACGAATTTGACTGTACTCTTAATGCTAACTTGAATACTATTAATGGAATACCTCTAAGATATAGGATACTGGCACAAGCAATGGTTGCAGTTGTAGCATAGTATAAAGAGATCATAGGATTTCTTACTACTATACAAAGACTACAAGGAATGTTAAATAAGGAGTATCGAAAATTAAAACACAGAGTGATGAAGTTCTTAATAAGAAATATCTATCTTTATCATCACATGAAGTGGAATCTTTCGCCAGCAAAAGTTATCTGAGAAGGAGAGGAATGAGGGTACATCCTATGGGAATTGCATGATGAAAGCGGACATAAAGTGCGAAATAGAATATACCAGAAAGTGAAGCTTAGATATTGGTGGAGGAGCTTCTATACTGACGTAAAATACTATGTTTGGATATTTCATCAGTATCAATGAAGGAAACCTAACCAATATGATGAAGAACTTCACTTGACAATATACAGTGCAATGTGGAGAAAAATTGGACTCGACATAATCCACATACCAAGAGATATAGGGTGCAGGTACATTGTTGCAATGAGGGATGACCTTACGAGATGGATCGAAGTGAAAGGAATCAGAAAGGCAAATACAAAGACAGTAGCAGCCTTCATTTTGAAGTGGATAGCTAGGTTTGGAGTACTAGCATAGATAGTATGCGATAATAGCTCAGAAAACAAAGGAGAAGTGCAGGAGCTTTTGCAATAGTACAATATCATGAATATAGCAATTGCTGTATATCATCCTCAGTCTAATGCATTGGTAGAATGGGAACATTAACAGATTATTGATACGCTAGCTAAATTAGGCAAAAATTAGACAAAGAACTTATCATTTGTTCTTTGGGCCAATCGTATCACTACTCAAGCATCAACTGGGTTCCCACCATTTACCCTAGTATTTGAACAAGACTATATTTTACCCATTGAGCTAACTTTGATTTCATGGGCAATGGTAGACTGGAATCAAGTATATACAAAAGAACAGTTATTAGCAACTAGAACAAAGCAACTGGAAAGAAAAGAAGAAAACTTGAGAGGTGCTACTGAAAGATTGGCCAAAAATCATTTGCTAAATAAACAATTCTTTGACCAAAGAAGGCGACAAAGAGTTAAAGATTTGGATATCAGTTATCTGGTCCTTCTCTATAATTCTGTATTAACAAAGCAATAGTCTAGGAAGTTAGAGAACTATTGGCTTGGCCCTTACAGAATTAAATATTTGCATAGAGATAGGAGTATGTACTTTCTAGAAGAGCTAGATGGTACCCAAATGAAGCTAACGTACCTATGGGAAAGGCTAAAACGCTTCTACCTGCAAACAAGAGTCAACTGTGAAGAGTATGGACTACTATAAGAGGAAGTAAAGAAAATAGAACTGGATGAACAGGTATAGTTTATTATAATATAGCGTGTTATAAATTTGCATACGGCATTATAGGGCAAGTCTAAGTAGTATAGTGTTTTTAATACGTTTTATCTTATTTCGTATACCTTAATATATGGTTGAAGGATATAGGAGTATATAAAAGGTGAAAAGCAAGAGCTAAGTCTTCCTTTTCTTTCCTCCTTAGGATAACTACTAAGATCATGTCTAGAACCAGCAAACAACAGCCTTCTTCAGTTTTCAGAAAAAACTGAAAAAACTTCACCTATATTTATTAATATATCTCTTGTCTTCTTATTACTATTTCTACTATTTCTTACCTATACCCCCATAATATCTTCTTCTGAATTAGAACTTGCTCGACCATTCACTATTACAGAAGGAGAATTGCAGACGAGATTTAAGGAAATAATGATCAGCGAGAGTATTGTCAACACCCAGTTTAAAGGAGCAGTCAAATCTATTGTTGGTGGACCAAATCAGTAGAGATTTCTGAAGACAATAGCATGATTAACAAGAGAAACAGGAGAAAGAGTTGGAGCACTTGTAACAGCTCCGATGGCGTTGATTACATAAGCCACAGATGCTAAACTAGCAGCATGGAGAGTTTCTCATGAATGAGCTAAACAAGAGCTACAAATGGACAAGTTAGATAGATTGGGCTCTGTGTATACTATTGCTCTTCGAAGATGCCGTAATTACAATCTTCTGATAGAAAAATATTGGAGGCCAGAATGGATAATACTTATAGGTGAGCTCAATCCTCCTTAGTCATCTATCAAATTCACCCGACTATGTTCCTTTATAGTACAACTATTATCATTTGATCGTGGAATGGATTTAGTTGCTAATATCATACTATTGATTAGGACCAAAATTGCTGCTCGAAAAGAAATGCCAAGAACCAAGAAGGATGACTAGGCAACAGCAGAAGACATTCGGTGGGTGCTTTAGAATACTAACCTACCATTATTGCTTGAACCACATTAGAAGAAATACAATTCGGCCTATACTGCAATGTTGAGATCATTAGCAGATCGAATAGATCAGGACAATCTCTTGAATTCTTTGGAGAATGCGGAAGCCAGGGAAAGAGAGAACTAAAGTCAAGAGGCAGCAGAAGTGGCATTGTCTTCTGTACTACAAATCCCCGCTGCATCTACATCAGTAGTAATACCACCTAATCCTACAACTTTGACAAGAGAAAGTATACAGATAAGAGGATAATAGACAACTCGTAGACATGGCCTGACTTGTAAGCACCAAAGAGCACTCCCACAAGAGCAACTCCCTACCTATAAGCGAATGTGGATAGAGGAGGCAAATGAAGAGGACTGTGATTCTGAAGTACTAAGGTTGTTGGACTATTCGATACAAAAGACATTTACACCATGAACTCAGAAACTCTCAACGATCCACTTGTGGTAGGTAAGGTTCGAGATATGTTAATAGTACCAAATGCTCAAGATGAGAATGAAAAGGAAGATAAGCTATAGGTTCCACCTGCTCATATAATATGCAGGCTACAAATGCTCATGAGTGGAATGAAGATAAAGGTAGTACTGGTGATAAGAGAGATGTCCCCGATAATGAAAAAGGCATACGAAATCTTACTTAATAATGATAATGATAATGAGGAGGAAGAGGAAGATAATGAGTAGGATTTCTTTTTATTTAATATTTTGGTTTTTCTTTTTAGAGTAAATTATCTTTTTCTTTGCTTAGGAATATAGGGATTTTTTTTGGGAATATTAATAGTACTTTTTATTTCATTTAGATGCATTTTTTTTTAAGGGTTATATGGGTTTTTTTTTATGAGTTATGGTATGTTCGGTTAAATTGTTTTTCTTTAGTATTTATTTATTTTTTGGGTTAGATTTTGTTGGGTTGACAAGAACCTCAAGTCTTGTTAGGGAGGTCAGATATGGTAGAGAATAAGGAAGAGTAGAAAAAAGTTAGATTTTTTGAGTTTTTTTTTAGTTTTTTTATTTTATTTTATTTTTATTATTTATTTTATTGGTTTTCGTTTGTCAAGTGATTTAGTTATTTAAATGAATAGAATTGTTTTTGATAATTTGCTTGTTAATACTGATACCCAAATAGACTTATTTGAGTATCAAATTAAAGAGGCTGATATACTAGATAAGCAAGAGATTCGACAGTCGAACAGAGTTATTTGGGTGTCAAAGAAGGTGAAGATTTGACAGTCGAATAGAGTTGTTCGGGTGTTGAATAAGCAAGAGAATTGACAGTTAAATAGAGTTGTTCGGGTGTCAGAATAAGAGAAAGGTAAAGAAATGACAGTCGAACAAGCTTGTTCGAGTGTCAAGAGAGATAGGTGTTAGTATGACGGTTAGTTTGAGGCAGAATTATGCAAAAGTTAGGCTTGTTGGTTGATAATGATGTTATTGTGATAGAAAGCAGAAGGATACGCTCGTTATGGTATTTTTATAGAAAAACTCGAAGAAGGCGAGAGAAACAGCGATTTTGTGATGTATAATTCTACTTTTGTGATCTCTCTATCTTTTCTTCTTTTCTAAATTAGCAATACTATTGAAGCTCTCTCCCGGTCCTTCAATGCATATTCTTCTATTAGGAATGAAGTGCCTTTATAGTGAAACACAAGATCCACGTCTAACAAGTACTGGAAAAGCTGGAATGGGCTAGGTTATACCTGAAGCTAGAAAAGTACAAGTTCCATGTGCAGGAGGTTAAGTATCTGGGGTTAATTATCACTACCGAAGGTATTAGGATAGACCCTGCCAAAGTTGCCACAATTCAGGAGTAGGAAACTCCGGCCAATTTAAAGGATGTGCAAGCCTTCTTAAGATTTGCCAACTTTTACCACTAGTTTATCTTGGAATACTTAAGGATTATGGCACCCCTAACAGTCTTGATGAAAACGAAGGTAGAAGCTGGCTCACACCTAACGAAAAAGGCCTTCCACTAGAATCTAGTAGCCAAATCTGCCTTCTAGAATGTCAAGGAAGCCTTCTGCTCAGCACCGATTCTGGCCCATTTCAACCCTGAATAGGAGTATGTCGTCAAAACCGATACTTCTGACTATGTCTCCATGGGAATCCTATCCTAGAATGACGATAACAGCATCCTCCACCCAGTGGCATACTTCTCAAAAAAGCACTCCCTGTCGGAGTGTAATTACGAGATCTATAATAAGGAATTAATGGCCATTATGTGGGCTTTTGAGCAATAGAGGCCCTACCTGGAGTCAGCAAAGGCGGTCATCGAGGTCCTTTCCAACCACAACAACCTGGAATACTTTATAACTACTAAGTTGCTGAATCGCCAGCAGGCAAGGTGGTTAGAATTCCTGTCCCAATTCAACTTCAAAATCAAGTACTAGCCAGGAAAGGCTAGTTGGAAACTAGACACACTGACTAGGAGATCAGAAGATCTCCCTAAGGGGGGGATGAAAGGCTAAAATACCAGAACTAGGTAGTACTGAAGCCGGAAAATCTTGACCTGGCCACTAATGTTCTGGCTAAGGCTGAGGCTGAAGCTGAGATCGTGGATGTTCAGGCTAATGCAGATGCTGAAAGTGATCTCTGACAACAGGTAAAAAGGGCATATGCAAAGGACCCACTAGCTAAAGACATTATTATTACAGTAGATTCCAGCCAGCGCCGCTACACCAAGATTTCGCTGGCTGAGTGTACAACTTAGGACGGCCTTCTTGACTACCTAGACCACCTCTACATGCCTACGGATAATGAGCTACGCCTGCGATTGATCAAAGAATACTATGACGTACTGGCAGTGGGTCACTCTGGAGTAGCTAAGATGTTAGATTTACTGTCCAGGTAATATATGTAGATTAACCAATAGAAGGAAGTAGAGCAGTACATATGGAATTACCATATCTGCAAGTGTGCCAAACCTACCTGCCACACCTCTTATGGTATTCTGAAGCCCCTGGAAGCCCCAGAACAACCCTAGTAATACCTGACTATGGACTTCATTAGTGGATTGCTAGAAGACTCAGGATTCAACATCATCTTGATAGTAGTGGATGGGTTAACGAAAATAAGGCACATGATACCCTGTCGAGACACCTGCTTAGCCCCCGAATTGGCGTCCCTCTACCTAGATAATGTCTTCCATTACTATAGCCTCTCAGTATCAATTGTCTTAGACCGTGGCCCTTAGTTCATTACTGACTTCTGAAAAATATTCTGTGAGCTGTTAGGTATTGAAGTACACCTGTCTATGGCATACCACCCTTAGACTGATGGCCAGTCAGAATATATGAAAGCCATTATGGAGCAATATCTGAGAATATATATCAATTACTAGCAGAATAACTGAGTTTCATTGCTGTCCACCTATGAATTCTACGCCAACAACCACTTCTCTAAGACCTTGAAGACCTCTCTATTCATGGCCAATTATGGCTAGCACCTATAGTTCGTAGACTCCCTGACACCTCTGCGCAAGACCAGGAAGAATGCTACAGCTAAGGAGTTCGCTACGTAGATTTCTGAACTTCACTTTACCCTGAAAGCCAAGCTGGGATATACACAAGCCAGGCAAGCTGAATATGCCAATGCATTATAGTTGCCAGCTCCTAGGTATTAGCCAGGAGATAAGGTATAGCTCTCCAGCAGGCACTTCTGAATAGAACGGCCATCTTGCAAGCTCAACTACAAGTTCCTGGGTCCATTCGAGGTGGTGGCCACTGTAGGCACTCATGCCTATCAATTGAAGTTCCCCAGCTATATCAAACACCACCTTATTGTCTACGTCTTAGAGATCGAGCAAGCTATGGACAATCCCCTCCTCAGGCAAAAGCACCCTCCACCCTCTCCCATGGTGATTACAGGTAAAGAGGAGTGGGAAGTTGAGGAGGTACTGGACTCCAGGAAGCGCTATAGGTGAGTTCAGTATAAGGTCAAATGGTTAGGGGACAAGGAGGCTACTTGGCAACCTACAGAGGACTTAGAGAATGTACAGGATTTGGTCACCCTATTCTACCAGCAATACTCAAGGAAGACTCGCTCAATGGAATGATATTGTACCTTTTGAAAGTCATATAGTGGGGCCCGTCTGACTCTCATTCTTCTCATTGTTTGGAGTTGGAATCCTTATCATTGCCTTTGTTGTTGTTTCCTGTGTTGATTTTGCCAGTTGTCATGCCCAGGCCTCCTAGTTGCTAGAGCTCTAGCCTAAAGGGGGGATAGTATCACAACTATATTCTTAGTCTTGATTTGATACTCAAACAGGCTTATTCAGGTGTCATACTGTTTTGACACTCGAACAGGCTTGTTTGTGTGTCGTCGATAGGTGATTGTTATTTTAGCTTTCGAGACAGAAATCTTGACAAGCTTATTCCTTCCATGGCCTTGGCCTGGAATCATATATATATATCTTTGTTTCTCTTCCTTTTCATTAGATCCCCATCCAATGTCTTGTATCCTAATATAGACCTTGCTTCTCCTAGCGCTCATACACCTCCCTTGTATACCTCCTTGTCTCGTGAAACAGCTCTGCAGCAACAGCTGTCTCCTTCTGATACATGCAGCAACCGCTTCCGCATGTCTCTTGCCTTTTGCCCTTATCCCCCATCCTAGCCTTCCCCAGTTATATACGTAGCGGTCCTACGTGTGTGTTACCCTAGCCCTGCCCTTACCTTACCTCTAGCTTTTCCCCAAATTACACATGTAGTGCTCCTACATATGCGATTCCCCCTTGCTACTGCCCTGGCATACCCCTTAGTCGTCTTGTTCCTCAGAGCCCTCGTTACAGCTATAGTATTACTTGATAAACTATTTAACTTCCTACTATACTTAAATAATACTATTATTATCAGTATTAGCTATCAGCTTATCTAAAGTATTATTAAGTAATCCTCTCCATACAGATAAAGTTGAATGGGATTATAAAGTATTAGTATCTCTAAGAGTATATAAACAAGTAGTATAATATTATAGATGAGCTGTAACTATAGAAATACTTCAGTGAATAAATAGATAATAATAGAAAAAAGTATAAATATAACTATAACTTATATGTATTATAGACTTAATAAAAGTAAAACTATATTAGACTTAAAATACTATTTGGGTTTTATTCTATTAACTATACAAAAGTATTAGGTTATATAGAAGCTTAGATCTAATAATAAGTAATTAGACCTAGATAATACTTCCTATAATAGTTTAGTAGTATTAATATTAGGTTGTTTTCTGAATCAGAAGCCACTTTCCAGTTAAGAATACTGTATTCTAATATATATTGATTAGGTAGTCTGAACAATAATACTTTATAGTCAAGCTAATATACAGGAGCTAAACTTAAGTACAACTAATAATAATATATAAATGATAAAGATAAGAATATAATAAAAACATATTGAAGAGAGTATATATATAAAATATAATATTAGAGGTTATATACTTCTATTACTCAATCTTTTTAATACTATTCCTTAGATATACTACTATATCTATATAAGTGATGAAGTCAAAACAGTTAGCTATAGTAGGGTATTAATTATTGCAATAGATAATATGTCTTTTCCCTGAGTTATAATAGCTTTACTCTTACTAAGTCTATAATATACCTAAGTTATAGCTATATATATATTTTACTTTATATTTATTTATCTTCTTTTTTGAAGTATTTCTATAGTTATAGCTTACCTATAATAATTAAAAGTATATTCTAGAAGATAAATAAAAAATATAGAATATAAACTATATAAAAGTTTTGTAAATATACTTATTAATACTATTTTTTTTTATATATCTTTATACAAAAGAATTTTAAACTTTATTTTTTCTATCTCTATTTTGTTTAATCTTTTTTTTTTACATTTTTTTTTTTTTTATAATCTAGGACTAAAGAAAGGTAAAAAAGAAAGGTTTTACTATTGCTTACTTAAGGATGACTGACTATGGTAGGTTGTCTGGAACCAAAATATCCCTGTCATACAACTGTCCTCATACTTGCCTCCCCTACCTCTTAGTAACTTAATGACTTAGTAGTAGTTTAAGGTATATCAATCAAATTACCAAAACTAGTACTATCACTAGTACCCCTCTCCAGTTATGATAGGCAAAATCAATTATGAGAATAAGTTGCAAGAAGCAATGAAGCATGCTCAATGAGAGTTAGAGGTACCTACTGCATAATTTGTATCTCTATATGGGGTAAATGTATTGACCTTAAGTCGGTGACTTGTTGGTACCACTACTGACTATACTACAGCTATTAGAAATAAGCAATTATTTGATATTAGTAAAGAGAATGCAATCACAGAGCATGCAGGATTGATGGTGGAGGAGGATTTCCATTAAATCCTGAACTCCTATGAGGAATAGCACAATATATGATCAATAAAAGGTAAATAAAGTAATAAAGTCAAGGAGGAGGTAGTATAGGTCCTAAGTCAACTACTACTAACTCTTAACTGTATCAAGAGAAATGCCTTCAAAGATAAGGAGCTATAAGCTCTATAAAATTAAGCTCTATACCCTCCCCTCTATTAAGCTCAACAATCTCCTCAATAACTACTATGATTCCTCTAGCTCCTCTTCATATTATTGGTACTTATTGGATTGACCACTTTCTAGAGTATAATCTAGAATTTAAAAAAGTTTATATTTACTACTAAGAAAGAGCTCATATGGTAGCATGCAATAATATTAAGCTGTAAGTAGATTTCGTCTACAAGCTTACTAATCTTGTCTATAAAAAGAAGATTATATAGTATAATATCTGGAATTGTAATGAAAAGGGGATTACTATAGGAAGAAATAGTACAAGAACATTGGCAATTGTGTATACTGGAAAGGGTTGTAGTATGGCAAAAATAATAACTGAAGACTCTCGTGAATTCTATAGTATTTTAGAGACTATGACCTACTGGAGTAGTTACTCTACTATTTATTATCTAGTAAGGAAAAACTCATCAAGAGTTAAACTATTTAGAAGGAGAGCTAATTCATAAAGCTATATTTATAGTTTCTGACAGTAGCTATATAGATGATGAGTTAGGTTTTGAATATATAAAGAAGCATTTTAAGCTATATTCTAGGGATAAGGATAATCCATATTGTCTCATTATAGATAGGTATTCATTTCATGTTGCATAGAAGGTAGTGAAGTATGCTCTTGCTCATAATATCTATATGATATATCTTCCATCCAAATCTACTCATCTTCTACAACTACTCGATATAGGATACTTTGGAGTTCTACAAACAACCTATGAATGAAACCTCAGTATATAGTTCAAGGAGAATCCTCTTATTATTTTATCAAAACCTATATTTTTAGAGATTCTGAAGAAAATATAAAGTGAGGTATATACTATAGATTGTATGGTGGAAGCCTAGCGAAAGACTCATTATTGGCCAATTGACCGTGTTGGGCCTAGACTAGTAACCTTCCTAAATATCTCAGATTAAAAATTCAAATTGGTTAAAAATACTCCTAGTTACCTCTGTGAGCTTTCTTGCCAGGCTATTCAATTATTAGACTCAAAGGAAGATGAGAAGAAAATACCAATCCTTAGGTTGATTGATTATACTATAGAAAAGGTTACTAAGTATTAAGATATTACTCCTCAATCCTATGCCTTCAATAAGCTCTAGAGTAGTAAGGTGCATAAGCAGAAAATACAGTCTCGATATATTAATGGCCAAGTAAGAGTGCTGAATTATAAACATGTTAATAAAGGCATTAAGGAGCTTACAGATGCAGTAGCAGCTAAGATAGAATGGTAGCAGGTAGTAGAAGAAAAGAAAAAGGCTGGAGAGTATAAGAAGGCTGCTAAAGAGGCCTCCGATAAGCAGTAGTAAACTAATCTACAACAATATTATGAGGTTGACCTATCAGCATGGCAAGCTGAGTATGCAAAGATTGATGCTGTATAGATTGCTACTAAGCAGCCTGGCCAGAAGTACTCTAGAAAGAAACTCTTATACTCTCCTTGACCGAAGCAACTACTTAAGCCTAAAGGACCAATTAGTACTATGGAAGGGGCTGGTAACCTTTCTGTAGTAGTAGAGGATATTGCAGAGGAAGAGATTGATAATAAGAAAAAAATTGAGACAGATCTGGAAGAAGATCAGTAAGATTTGGCAGATTCCATGAGAGTGCTTGAAATTGAGCATTGTGTACAGGTTAGTTCTTCTAGGCAATAGCTATCCCATTTTACTATTTTAAGGCCTGTACTCAGCAACATTAATTTAACATAGAAATAGATAGCCAGTTGAGCTTTTCTAGTAGCCGTGAGTATATTAGCATCATAGTGAGGCTTGGGGAAGGATAGATGGGGGAGGGGGGGAGTTATTAAAGGGATTTCATTTTAAAGTTGTAAGGAAGTGGCTTACTCATCTCTTATGACTAACCCTCTACCTCTCAAATATATTTCTTATGTATTTTCTTACTAAGCAAGCATCTCAAAATACACAACATTGTGTACTGTCTGCCTTGCTAGTATTTCACATGTTATCACATGCTTTCACATGTTATTACATGCTTTCACATGTTATTTCACATGCTTTCACATTTATAATTCTAGGAAAGACTTAATCTATTTTGTACTAGATAGTACTTGGAAGTACTATCTAGAACCTTCTATTGTGTTGATTTCAAATCATGTAAAGGTCAGATAATAGTGCACTGCCCCAGCACTGCCCCAGCACTATCCCATTCACAATACATATAGTCCCCTGAATTTCCCTTCAGTTGGATAGATAGTTAGAATTGAGAACATAGTTGGAGTACAATCAATATAGAAGTTCCACTAGTTAATTCCTAAGTGCCTTTGGCACTCCTATACTACTTTACCTATTGCAGTAATCTTATGCTACTGGTAATAACTTTAATAGTGAGGATTAATAATACACTATTAGTAATCTACTTTGTAGTATACATTACTAGTCTGAGATTATCTGATTAGATTAGATAAGGTTATCTAATCTAATCTGATTCTCCAGTCCCCCTTTATAAACACTTACATTTTTTTAACCTAAGAACTTGATTCTTACCTAACAGGAAGACCTGATCAACCTTACCTAATCAACAATAAGTTTCTACCAGAAAGAGTAGAAACTAGAGCCAGTATAAGCCTACAGCATATAGCATAGTAGCAATAAAGTCTGACAGTTAGCAGTAAAACTATCCTCCAAATAGCAACAATAAGACTATTCTCCAAGAAATAGCAACAAATAAGACTATCCAACAAATAGCAACAAAAGGGCAACAACAATTGTATTTAACTGGCAAATACATAGAAACAACAAATAACTACCTAATCTGGTAGCTCTGAGACCTAGAAAGTGCCTCAGAAGTTCAATAAGGGTGAGGATTATAGGAACTAGTCCTATCCATATCCAAACTCCAGAGAGTATCCCAACCCTACTCTCTACCTAGCCTAAAGAAAAATTGGGAATTCTCCCAATACAAGAAACAAGGAAACATCCTATACTTCTCCCTCTAAAAAGAACACAAATACCTAGCACTCCAACCCCTATCTTTCCACTCAACCTTCTTTCCAGCATTAGCAGGAAACCCTGCTCCCAAAATAATCTCATCAACAAAAGTAACCCTTTTTCTCTTTAAGAAATTTGCCCCCTTACCATAATTCACCTTGGTATCAGAGGCAACAGAAAGAGCAGAAGAAGGAAGTTGATAAGAAACAGATCCTTTTCATCAGGATCTACTTTCCAGAAAGAAGGAATAGAAGAAACAGAGTCCAAGGAATCAGTAGTATAATATCTGATAGACATGGAGACTCCTCAATAGAAAAAGACTAGTGTAATGGAAGGAGGAGAAAGACTTAAGAAAGGCAGGAGAAAGGCAATGACAAGTGAGGAGCTAGAAGTACTCAAGGCTAAGTTAGTCAGCACCCCTAAAAAGAAGATTCCAGAAGGAAAGACACTTTTAGACTCAGAGACCAGGGAAATAGTTCTTGGACCAAATTCAGTAATGCCTGAAGTAAAGGTTATAACACCCCCTACATCAAAAGCCTTTTGGGATAAAAATAAACCTTCATAGTATCTAAGACTATCTCAGGTATTTGTATACCTAACAATAAACAGCATGTTGTCAAGAAAAAAGAAGGAACTATTGGCTGAAGCAGCAGAAAAGTTCATGATCTTCCAACAAAAAGATTAATTTGACAAAGCATATAAAGTAAATATGCAGCTCTCATCAACCTCAAAATCAATCTGGCCTTACCCCACTTATAATCCATGTAAAGGAGTTCCATGGTTAGTCCTGAACTGGCCATTCCTAACACAGTACATGTTTATGGGTAATATCTATGATCTGAAAACCTCAGAAATAGTACCTCCTCCTGAGGAAACTAAGGAAACTCATGAGGAGATTGGTAGGAAACTGTTTAGAAGTAAGGATAAGGGTAAGGGTAAGAGTGTCCAGTATGAGGAAGAAGAAGAAGGAGAATATGAAACAGATATAGAAGAAATATCTGAAAAAGATATGCCACCACCACCTAAGGATAAGAAAAAGTCATCACATACCAAAAAGGGTAAGAGCCCTGACAAGAAGTCTAGAAGGAGCTCTATTGGTGCTGCTGAAGGTGATAGTGAGGATCCAGGATCTGGATCTGAAGGTGATAAGTCAGATAATGGATATAATAATGATAGGAAGAAAAGGTCTATTAGGGAACCTAGCCCTCACCACTTGGAATGGTCTAAAAAGACTGGTCAAACTATACCATCATAACAAATTAGTAAATCTTTGGTAAAAAAGGCAAACAAACTTGCAAAGATTCCAAATCCCCCACAGATTGATGGAGTATCAGAAAAATGGAGGGATCAAACTACCTTGATAATTATGTGCAACAGTTGCAGAAGTGGGTAGAATACTAAGGGTTGGATATAGCAGATTGGGAAAGCTTGGATAGAGCAAGCTTTATATTTGAGAAGAGTGCTCAGACTTGGTATAATCAGTACTGCTCTGAAAAAACCAATGTTGAAGACAGGAATTTCCATGAATTTATGTTAAGACTGAGAAGTAAACTCATCTCTACAGTGGCACCTGAAATGTTGTAGAAACAATATCTGGCACACCATCAGAGGCCAGAAATTACTGTCATGCAGTATGTACAGAACTTACAAGAGTTCAAAATTAAGTGCAAGAATCTGAATGGTCAGGATATGATAAGTGATCATATACTCAAAATGAAACTAGTAGATGGACTAGTACCCTTACTTAGGGCTAAGGTTAAAGGGCTAATTTCATATGAGTCAACCTTTGAGGAAATATTAAACAAAATTGCTGTCCAGGAAGATATGTTGAAGCAAGAGACCAAATCCCTACAACAACACTAAAAGAAGTCTGAGAAGCAATGGGGCCCTGGTAAACCTATGGAATAGACTAAGTCTGAATTCAAATTGCCTGAAAAAGTAGCTAGGAATGCAGCTAAAGTGGCAGGTAGGAAGGGTAGACCAGGAGGTCTCTATAGTAACTTCCCTAATGCCAGGAAAGATAAAACTAAGTACATACCTTATGCTGAACAAGAGAAAAGGAGGGAAAAAGCTACAAGGACAGGGACCTGCTATCACTGTGGTAAAACAGGTCATGCTTCCAGGGATTGCCTAAATAGGAAGGTGTCTTCAGCTTACTAATATATGGGATCTAGACCAGGAGTCAGAAGATTCCCACCTTATTAGCTATTTAGGCCTAAGCCAACATGGCCCCCACAGAAAGTAAAAACAGCTCATTAAGAAATTGATGTAAAATAACAAGAGTCAACTGCACTTCAGGTCATGAGAAACCCTAATGACTCAAGGAAGTTCTTACTGCCAGAAAGCTATAGAACCTCTAATACAGCTGAAATTAAGATTAATGGACATATTGCTTATGTACTATTTGATCCATGCATATTAGGTGGAGACTTAATATCAGCAAATTATTGTCAGCTGTTTAATATACTCTTGAAAGAGATCAGCAAGAAGCTTTTAGAAACTGCAATCAAAGGGAGCAGATCTCAAATGACAAATACAGCAACAGTCACAGTAAATCTACAAGGATACCAAGAAACTAGGACATTCTATGTGGCCAATCTGAAAGACTAGGATGTTATATTTGGTGAACCTGCACTAAGAGATTATAAAGCAATTATGAATGTCAAAGATAATGCAATTACTATACAACCTACAGGTAGGAGAAAGATTAATATTAATATGCTCAAAACCAAGGATACACTTGGAAGAGTCACTACTGCAGCAATGAATATAGGAAGGACAGAATATGACTGGGATGATAATGAAGACCTACATGCTGTTTTGACTGAAGTTGGAGGTAGATTACTATACCACCCAAAGTCAACTCCAGCAATCCCAAGGATACAGCATGATCTGGTGAATGACCTGGAGGAAAACCAAGAATGGTTACAAGAGTAGTTTGACTCATCAGATTGATCAGAGCTAGAAGATGATAGAAGCTCTCTAGTCATTACAAATGTAGTTAATCTGGAAGAAGTAGAGTTTAATATATTTGAAGAATTCCCTGAACTATTCCCAGAAGAAAAACCAACTGCATTACTACCAATCAGAGAACCTTATGACATCATGCAACATAAGATTATAGTTCATGATGGTGCAATCTGGGAACCTGCATACTACACAAATTATACAAGGTTTCTGGATTAAGTGACAGAGAAAATGAGGACTGAGCTAGAATCTGGAAGAATAGTACCATCTAGCTCACTCAATAGTATCCTTATATTTACACAGCCTAAAAGAGATTTAGATAAGAATGGCAAGCAACAGGCTAGATTCTTATTGCACTGTGTGCCTAGAAACAAACTAGTACAAAAGGATAAAACACCCATGCCTAATATTAAAGCAATACTGGACTGGATAGCTAGCAAGAAATATATCTTAGCAGCTGATCTAGCAGATGGCTATCACAATATTAGACATGCACATGAATCAGTAAAACATAGCACCTTTACAAATTATCTAGGAAAGTTTGACTTATTGGTCATGCAGCAAGGTAACTGTAATGCACCTGCAACCATGATGAGGGCTATGAACTAGTTACTAAAGGATTATATTGGAAAAACTGTCATGGTTTATTTAGATGACATTCTGATTGGAACAGATACCCTGGAAGAACATAAAGAAGTGTTGAGAGGGATCTGCAGGATATTGGCTAAGGAAAAGTTTTTCTTCAACAAAAAGAAATGCCAAATCCTTGTCCCAAGACTAAAAGTACTGGGATTCATTGTCACCAAACAAGAGCTAGAGATGGATCCAGAAAAAATTAACTCAATAGCTAATTACCCAATCCCTGACTCAAAAAAGAAATTGCAAAAGTTTCTAGGGATGGTAAATTACTTGAGAAGGTTTTGTCCAGAATTGGAAGCTATAGCCAAACCACTATCAGAACTACAAGGATCTATTAAGAAGCACATGTGGACTCTTTTGCATAATGAGTCATTCAAAAAGATTAAGGAGTTAATAATGAGCAATAAAGTGCTCAAACCAATTAATCATGACTCAGGCCTTCCAATCTATTTAATTACAGATGCTAGTAATACAGGGATCTCAGGATGGATTGGCCAAATAGAGAATGGTGTTATCAGGCCAGCAGAGTTTTACTCTAGGAAATTAAATAATAGACAAATGAATTACACAACAACTGATAAGGAATTATTAGCAATTGTTGACTCACTGAGGTATTTCAGGCCTGAACTACAGGGTCACAAAGTGATCATCCAAACAGATCACAAACCCTTAGTCACATTTAGGGATAGTATCCCTGAAAGTCAAATGAAAAGAAGGTGGCAAGAGACTATGAGTCAGTTTGACCTAACCCTGGAGTATATTCAGGGAAAGGACAATCATATAGCAGATGTACTGTCCAGAGGAGTATATAGTCCCCCCAAATCCTCCTCTACTAAACAGTCTTCTCACCACACAACTGCCTTACTACAACATCCAGTAGTAACCAACCAACTTTCTGTTCCTATACAAACTTTCAAGAAAACTCCTCCCCCACCACATTCTCCAACACCAACCATGCCTGCTTCCCCAAGCAACTAGCTCAGGATTAGAGGAGCCACTGGGAGACCAGTGACTCCACCAATCCTTGGGAGTAACTCTCCCAATACTATCAATAGGAGAAGGAGACTCCCTCCTCTCCAGATCACCACCACCAACCTCCCACAAAGACCTGTACAGGAGGTTGATGGCACTAGGCCAACCTGGCATGACAAGGAAGGCCTTAATGCAATTTTTGAGACTGAAAGAAATTTCAAGCTCAGACAGCTCCAGCAGGAGCCAGCAGCAGTCCAAACTGCTGCCACCACTACCAGGGCCCAGGCCCAACAGCAACAACAAGAGAGTGAAGAGAGAGGAAGGTCAGTTACAAAAAAACCCAAGTTTCAAGTAGTTATTAACAAAAGACCTAGTACCTCGTCCCTCTCCACTCTTGCTGCTCCTGAGGCAGAGGACCCACAGGAATGGACCCTTGTGGATGAGTCCTCTGACTCAGATGAACCTGAGGAATGGGAAAGAGCTAGGGAACCCATGACTACAGAACAGATGGAACAGTCCTTGAGAAGGGCTGACAGGGGTTCTGTGGTTGTGGGAAACCTTTAGGAGTGGAACTTTACTCTTAAAGGAACCTTGAAGAGAAGGGCAGCCTCACCTAAGTACAAGGATGAGGCAGACAACAAGAAGGTGAACTTTCAGCCTCCTCCTCCTCCAGGAGCTTCACCTGTATTTTCTGTCAACACCCTTCCTGACATCTTCCCTGAGGATTCAATCCTCCCAACTTCCTCCAGCAAAACTCATGGCAAAGAGTTTTGTTCCCAATGTGGTAAAGTGGGCCACATAACTTCCCAATGCAACAACAAAGATCCTGGTATTAATCTTTGTAACAAATATTGGGCATTTGGACACTTCAAAAAGGATTGTCCTAGACACACTAAATTTCCTCTTCCCAAATGTACCAACTGCATGGAAACTACTCACCTCAGCAACAAATGCCCCCTTGACAACAAGCTCTATCCACTACCAAAAGAAACTATCAGGAAGTGCATCATATGCAACCAGGATGGTCACTGGTCCCACTTATGCCCAAATCTTCCCAAAGTCACTACCATAGGAGGAAAAGAGATACCAAGATGCAAGTATTGTCTTGGCTACCATAACCTGAACAAAAACTTTGTCAGCTCCTGTGACACTAGGAAAAACAACTTGAAGGCCCTCAATAAGCCCTTCCATAATAGTGACTACCTGAAAAAGATACTAAGAGTCTAGGATGAAGATGAAAAGAGCATGGAACCAGATTTAGTAATTGCTGAGTGGATAAGAGATCATGAGTTAGAATGGCATTATGGAGAAGAGCTGGAAAAAGATACAGTGTTTAGACTACTGTACTTAAGAGTTAAGAAAGGAGAACAAGTACCTACAGTGAAGGTACAGGATGGATTTATATACCTCCTGAAGAATTTTGCTTAGAGGATGGTTATTCCCAAAGGACTATAAGTTAAAGGTAACCCTGCCTCTGAAGCCCTTATCCAACAAGCACATGTCACCACAGAACATGGAGGCCTTGCAAAAACAGCAGAAGAGCTTACAAATAAGTACATCTTTCAGGATTTTTATAAATAAGTTGAATAATTTATAAGGAGTTGTGAAACCTGTCAAATCACCAAAGGATCCACACAAAGACCCCCTGGATTTCTTACTCCTCTGAATGTACCTACTAGGCCATGGGGTAGTATGGCTATGGATTTTCTTAGTATGGAACCAGTTATGATTTCATGTACTGAATTTACTCTTGGTTACAGAACTCTTAAAGATGACAAGCCTTATATGTTGTTATTTCATAAGTTATTGGTCATGACTGACAGGCATTTTGATTTTACATTTCTATTACCTGTTGCAGATAATGTTGACACATTAGAAGTTATTGATATCTTTGAAAGATTCATTAAGCCTAATGTGGGATTTCCTTATGAAATTGTTTCTGACCAAGACCCCTTATTTATGTCTACTATATTTCAAGATTGGATGCAGAAGAATGGAATTATGCATAAAGCATCTTCCACATATCACCCCCAAACAGATGGGACAAGTGAAAGAAAGAATAGGACAATTATTCCTATGTTTACAGCTAAGAAGCTAGAATAGGGATTGAATTGGGTACAAGCTACATCTTCTATTCAAACAGAGGTGAATGCAAGAGTTAGTACTACAAGAGGACTTTCCCCCTTTGTCATCAAGCTAGGATACCAGCCTAATTTGTCACCACCTATCCTACCTCACCCAATTCCTACCTATTCAAACCCTACAACCAGATTTTATCAGGTTGCTGAAAACCTTACTAAAGCAAAAAAGGACCAAATTCAGCAAGCCAACAAACACAGAAGAGCCTCCCCTGATTACTAAATCAATGATCAGGTGATGCTATCAACAAAGAACCTCCCAGCAAGATACCACTCCTCCAAACTATCCCCTAAATGGATAGGCCCCTTCACCATTACCAAATATTCACTATGGAGTCAAAATGCTAGACTTGACTTTACTGACTTCCCTGACCTCAATAATATTAACAATTCCTTCCACACCTCACTTCTGAAACCCTTCTTCCCTAATCCAATACAACTGTTCCCTTCCAGAACTCTGGAACAACCAGGACCAGTTAAGGAAGACAGGTATAAGGTAGAAAGAATTTTGGAGTTTAGGTTACAACCTAGAACAGGGAAGTTGCAGTACGAGGTGAAGTGGAAGGGATAGCCTCAAAAGTTTAATGAGTGGGTACATGCTGATGGTGTTGATTAGTCATTGTAAAAACAATTCTGGTTGACTGGTAGTAAGCAAGCAACTTACAAAAAGAGGAAGGTTGGTGACCATAAGCTTGGCAAGAATAAGATAAGGAAAGAGACACTGGAAATGATTAATAAGGAAAGAGAAAGAGTCCTTGCTCCCCCTGTTTCATCTAATGTAGTCAAGATTGACAAAGGCAAAAGTAAAGAGATGGACTTACCCCAAATGATACTTAGACATTTCTTTTTGGAAAGACAGCTACAAGAGGTGATTAGTTAGTATTTTGATGACATTGCTATTAAAAGGGATTTTAGGCAGGGGTATAATTATGTCAGGTATGACATAGGAGCACAAGGTAGTAGTACCTATATGGATAGGAACAATAAGTATTATGGGTTGAATGTCGACTACTAATGTACATAACCCATTTCCCCTGTTTATTTCTTAGGATGGAAGTTTTATCTAAACAGGGATACTGTGCACCACGGGGCAAGTAAAACTCGTCTCGCTCGCCAAGACTCGCCTCGGCGAGCGAGTTTTCGTCTCCTCCACAACTCGCCGAGTCGGCTTTTTACTACCTCAACTCGACTCGCGATTAATCGGTGAGCTACAGATTACTTGCCAAGATTTAAGGCTAGCCTGCTTTATACTGGGGCCTCTGCCCCAGGTGCGGTATATGCCACGGCGCCTTAGGTATATGGTTACACGCACGCGAGTGGGACCTTGAGTTTCTACGAAGAGAAGCGAAGAGAAGCGTGTTTACCCTCCCTACAACTGAGGCCAGCTACATGGAATGAAGTGAACCAATGATCCAGAACGCATGTATGTATAAGTATAATAAATGTCTATAGTATTTCTAAATGTTTATGTACAGGAGAGCTAATGCCACAAGGGACAGAAATATAATTAAATGGACCTGTCCAACCTTGCCATGTGCCTAGCGAACTCGAGGCCAAGAGCCTGGCCCCTACGTTGGTCTATAAACGAAAGTGGTGGAAGTACAGCTTAGACTAGAATGGTGCAGAGATATAGCAAAGGGGACGGCGGAGGGAAGGCAAGCTGGACAGCAGAGGCATGGCAAGCTAGACGGCGGAGGCATGGCAAGCTGGATGACGGAGGCATGGCAAGCTGGATGGCGGAGGCATGGCAAGCTGGATGATGGAGGCATGGCAAGCCGGATGATGGAGGGATGGCAAGCTGGACGGCGGAGGGAAGGCAATGCTCTCACCCAGATTGCAGGCAGTTCATGACTTGTGTTATTGATGAAAATTCCAGATGCTGGGAACGGAGAGCTCACTTGAAAGTTGTGCCTCGTATGCCAGCAGTAGCTGCTGTATAGACTGTAATTTGGTATGGCAGGCAGGCACTTTAAGGGGGCGCTAGTCGATGCAACGGGGATGATCAACCCCACTTGGCAGCTGGCTCGGGTATGCCAGCCTAGACTGGCAATATGCTAACGTTGCGCTATGCCTGTGTAGGCAACAGTCTCATTCGGCTGAATAATGAACAATACCTATGTCTTTGCATGGTTGAGATGTTGCAGCCATAATATATGTCCTTGTCTATATATTGGCCACCTGATATATATATGGAATTCATGTCTTTACACCCTATATATATATATGATGTCCTAGCATATATCTAAGCTTCGAAGGCTTGAATTCCATGCATATATATATATAAGCCATGAAAGTATGAATTCCCAAGTATATATATAACCAGCGAAGGCATGAATTCCCAAGCATATATATTACCAGTGAAGGCATGAATTCCCAAGTATATATATAACCAGTGAAGGCATGAATTCCTATGCAAATATATAGCCAGCGAAGGCATGAATTCCCAAGCAAATATATAGGCCGTGAAGACATGAATTCTATATATATATCAGGTGGCCAATATATAGACAAAGACATATATTATGGCTGTAACATCTCAACCACGCAAAGATGTAGGTATTGTTCATTGTTCAGCCGAATGAGACTGTTGCCTGCACAGGCATAGCGCAACGTTAGCATATTGCCAGTCTAGGCTGGCATACCCGAGCCAGCTACCAAGCGGGGTTGATCATCCCCATTGCATCGACTAGCGCCCCCCTAAAGTACCTGCCTACTACACTAAATTATAGTCTGTACAGCAGCTACTGCTGGTATATGAGGCACAACTTTCAAGTGAGGTCTCCGTTCCCAGCATCTGGAATTTTCATCAATAATACAAGTCATGAACTGCCTGCAATCTGGGTAAGAGCATTGCCTTCCCTCCACCGTCCAGCTTACCATCCCTCTGTCGTCTGGCTTACCATGCCTCCGTCATCCAGCTTGCCATGCCTCCGCCATCCAGCTTACCATACCTCCGTCATCTAGCTTGCCATTCCTCCGCCGTCCAGCTTACGATGCCTCCGCTGTCCAGCTTGCCATGCCTCCGTCATTCAACTTGCCATACCTCCGCCGTCCAGCTTGCCATGCCTCCGCCGTCTAACTTGCCATACCTCCACCATCCAGCTTGCCTTCTCTCCGCCGTCCCCTTTGCCATATCTCTGCACCACTCTACTGTAAGCTGTATTCCCACCACTTTTGTTCGCAGACCAACGTAGGGGCTAGGCTCTTGGCCTTGAGTTCGCTAGGCACATGGCAAGGTTGCACAGGTCCGTTTAATTATATTTCTGTCTCTTGTAGCATTAGCTCCCCTGTATATTAACATTTAGAAATACTATAGTCATTTATTATACTTCTGCGTGCATGCGTCCTGGATCATAGGTTCACTTCATTCCACGTAGCTGGTCTCAGTTGTAGGGAGGGTAAACACGCTTCTCTTCGCTTCTCTTTGTAGAAACCCAAGGTCCCACCCACGTGCGTGCAACCATATACTAAGGCGCCGTGGCGTATACCGCGCCTGGGGTAGAGGCCCCAGTATAAAACAGGCTAGCCTTGAATGTTGGCGAGTAATCTGTAGATCACCGATTAATCGGCGAAGTGGTCCAAGGTAAGTTATGGTAGGCAGAGACAGAGGCGAGTTGATAGCCGAACGAGTTGTCAGGGTGAGAAACTCGGACCGACTTACCCCGTCGCGCACACTAAATAGGGAGGCATGTAAGGAAGTGGCTTACTCATCTCTTATGACTAACCCTCTACCTCATAAATATATTTCTTATGTATTTTCTTACTAAGCAAGCATTTCAAAACACACAACATTGTGTGCTGTCTGCCTTACTAGTATTTCACATATTATCATATGCTTTCACATATTATCACATGCTTTCACATGTTATTTCACATGCTTTCATATTTATAAGTCTAGGAAAGACTTAACCTATTTTATACTAGATAGTACTTGGAAGTACTATCTAGAACCTTCTATTGTATTGATTTCAAATCATGTAAAGGTCAGATGATGGTGCACTGCTCCAGCACTGCCCCAGCACTGCCCCATTCACAACACATATAGTCCCCTGAATTTCCCTTCAGTTGGATAGATAGTTAGAACTGAGAACATAGTTAGAGTACAATCAATATAGAAGTTCCACTGGTTAATTCCTAAGTGCCTTTGGCACTTCTATACTACTTTACCTATTGCAGTAATCTTATGCTACTGGTAATAACTTTAATAGTGAGGATTAATAATACACTATTAGTAATCTACTTTGTAGTATATATTACTAGCCTGAGATTATCTGATTAGATTAGATAAGATTATCTAATCTAATCTGATTCTCCAGTCCCCCCTTTATAAACACTTACAAAGGTGCTATGTATTTGAGTATCACATTGTTTTAGTATAATATGAGCATGGCTATATTGTAGAGTATAGTAGTTTCTATAAATCTCAATATAGCCAGATGGTCTTTTGCTATCCTGCTTTGTGTGGTATTACGGGATGCAGGTAGACTAACGTAAAAATAGTGGTAATTTCCCTCAATCAACCTACTTTGGTCGGTTATTCTTAGGTAAGGGATAGTACTAGAAGTAATACTACAGCTAATGTAATGACGGCTCTGGAGGCAAGGCGACCAAGGGGTATGCCGCGGCAAGGGCAAGGCTAGGATAACACATATGTAGGAATGCTACGTGTGTGACCAGGGGGAGGCTAAGACGGGAGGCAAAGGCAAGAGGCAAGAGAGGCAGAGGGCAAGGGACATGAGACACGCGGAAGCAGTTGCCGCGTGTATCAAAGGAGGCAGCTGGACTGCAGAGACAAGGCGAGGCAAGGCAAGGACAGGAGGTTCGCGGGGTGGGCAGTAGGGCTGGCGAGACAAGGAGGTGCACAAGGGAGATATACCAACATGGAGAGAAGCAAGGCCCTGTATTGGATATACAAGACGTTGGATGGGGATCCAACGAGAGGGCGGAGAGAGCAAGCTATATATACAGGCTTCCTTCCTGGCCAAGGCCACCGGAAGGAATAAGGTTCCTGAGACCCCTTATCTCGAGAACAGAGATAACAACGATATCAATCAACAATAACGAGAGTCGGAAGAAATTTCGTCTGACTCTCAAACCAGGCTAGGCAAGGACGGTTGTGACACTATCCCCCCTTTAGGCTCGGAGCCCCAGTGATGAAAAGCAAGGCGAAAAAGGCAAGGCAAAAACAAACAAACAAACAAGGCGGACGAGTAACCAATAACCCATAACATAACCCCAACGCCGGAAGTACGTACCAACAATAACTACGACAATAACAACCCTAATAACCAATTCCAGGACGACAAGAACATCATGGGGCGGGGCGGGGCTTCCGGGGGTAACGCTGGTGGAATAGGGCAACCAAGTCCTGTGCATTTTCCAGATCTTCGGCGAGTTGCCAGGTCGCCTCCTCGTCCCCTAGCTACTTAACCTTGTACTGCAGATGCCCGTACCTCTTCCGCGAGTCTAGCACTTCCTCTACCTCCCATTCCTCTTCCCCTTCGATAACCACTAGAGGGGGTGGGGGGTGTTTCTGTCCTGGGAGAGGGTTATCCACAGCAGGCTCAATCTCGGGGACATGAACAACCGGGTGCCATTTGATATCTTTGGGAAACCTCTATCGATAGGCGTGAGTTCCCACTGCTGCCAATACCTCAAAGGGTCCCAGGAATTTGTGATCCAGCTTGCAGGAGGGGCGTTCTGTTCGAAAGTGCCAGCTGGAAAGCCACACCTTATCTCCTGGCTGATATCTGGGGGCTGGCAACCATGATCCATTGGCATACTTGGCTTGCCGGGCTTGCACATATCCCAGCTCGGCTTTCAGGGTACAGTGGAGTTCAGCTATTCCAACCGCGAACTCCTTAGCTAGGGGGTGGGCTTTTTGCAGGGGCGCCAGGGCATCTACGAACTGGAGGTACCAACTATAATTAGCCAGGAAAGGGGAGGTTTTGGAGGATTCCGAGAACTGGTTGTTCGAGGCGAATTCGCAGGTGGCCAGCAATGAAACCTAGTTATCCTGCTAGTAATTGACAAAGGCCCGCAGATATTGCTCCATAATGGTGTTCATCCTCTCCGATTGGCCGTCCGTCTAGGGGTGATATGCCGTTGACAAGCATACTTTGATCCCCAGAAGTTGGCAAGAGGCTTGCCAGAATTCTGAGGTAAACTGAGTGCCACGGTCGGATACGATCGACTCAGGAAGGCCATGGTATCGGAATACATTATTGAGGTAGAGATTGGCTAACTCTGGGGCAGAGCAAGTATCCCGGCAAGGTATAACATGCCTCATCTTCGTCAAACGATCTACCACCATCAAGATGGCGTTGAACCCCGAATCTTCTGGCAACCCTATTACTAAGTCCATAGTCAAGTGCAGCCACGGCCGATCTGGGATGTCCAGGGGCTTCAAGGTGCCATATGGGGCGTGGCGGATGGGCTTAGCACGCTTGCAAACATGGCAGTTCCGTACGTACCGCTCCACGTCCTTCCGCTAGTCAATCTAGGTGTATTCCCAGGCCAGGAGCTCTAATGTCTTTGCCACTCTAGGGTGACCTGCCACCAGGGTATCGTGGTGTTCCTTGATCAGCCTCAGGCGTAACCCTCTAGCTTCTGGTACATAGAGCCGTTCGAGGTGATAGAGGAGGCTCTACTGTACTGTACACTCGGCCAGGGAAATCTTGGGGTGGCGGCGCTGGCCGGAATCCATTGTGGCGATGATTTCTCTGACCAGGGGGTCTCCTTCGTAAGCCTGTCTCACCAGTTGTCGGAGGTCAGCTTCCCCGGCAGCCTCAGCCTTAGCTTCCGCATCAGCCTCAGCTAGAACATTGGCTGCCAGATCAAGGTTTTCGGGCTTCAATACCACCTGATTTTGGTATTTTAGTCTTTCATCCCCCCCTTTAGGGAGGTCACCTGATCTCCTAGTCAAGGCGTCCGGTTTCCCACCAGCCTTGCCTGGCCGGTATTTGATCTTGAAGTTGAACCAAGATAAGAACTCCGACCACCTAGCCTGCTGTTGGTTAAGCAGTTTGGTGGTGGTGAAATACTCAAGGTTCTTATGATCGGACAACACCTCGATAATCCCCTTGGCTGACTCCAAGTGAGGCCTCCATTCCTCAAAAGCTCGGACAATGGCCATTAATTCCTTATCATAGATCTTGTAATTACACTTCGCCGGGAGTGCTTTTTGGAGAAATAGGCCACTGGGTAGAGGACTCCATTGACATACTGGGACAGGATTCTGGCGGAGACATAGTCGGAGGCATCCGTTTCCACGATACACTCGCTATCGGGATCAAAGTGAGCTAGTATGGGTGCTGAGCAGAAGGCTTCCTTGAGGTTCTAGAAGGTGGATTGGGCTTCTGGACTCTAGTGGAATCGCTGGTCTTTTTTGGTCAGGGCGGTGAGGGGGGCTACGATCTTCGAATATCCCAGGATAAAACGCCGGTAAAAGTTGACGAACCTCAGGAATGCCTGGACATCCTTGAGATTCGCTGGGATTTGCCATTCCTGGACAGCAGTAACCTTGGCAGGGTCTATCCTGATGCCCTCCGTGGTGATGATTAACCCTAGATACTTGACCTCTTGCACATGAAACTCGCATTTCTCGGGCTTGAGGTACAATCCGGCTTGCTCCAGCTTCTCCAACACTTGACGAACATGGATTTTGTGCTCTGCCAGGGTATCCGAATAGATCAGGATATCGTCAAGGTAGGCTGTGCAGAACACATCCAGAAAGTCTCGCAGGGTGTCATTAATAAAGTGCTGGAAAGAGGCCAGGGCGTTAGTCAACCCAAAAGGCATAACATTATACTCAAAGTGGCCATAACGAGTTCGGAAGGCAGTTTTCCACTCCTCCCCTCGGCATCCGTACCAGGTTGTATGCCCCTCTCAAATCCAGTTTGGTGAACCACTTGGCCTTGGAGAGCCTGGCTAATGTCTCCTGGATTAGGGGTAGGGGGTACCTGTTTTTGACCGTTATCTCGTTCAGGCCACGATAATCAACACACAACCGAAGGGAGCCGTCCGATTTCTTTACGAACAGCACCGGGGCACCCGCTGGTGAGGAGCTGTGGCGAATGAAGCTCTTGTTGAGGTTTTCTTCCAAGTATTTCTTCAGGGCTTCCAGCTCAACCGGGACATTCCATAGAGAGGCCCATAGGGGGGGTTTTACCTTCTACCAGGGGATAGTGTGGTCGTATGGTCGGTGTGGTGCGAGTTTCTCTGCGGCCTTTTCCGAGAACAGATCAATGAACTCGTGATATTCATCCAGGACCATAGCCTTCCACTCCTCCTTAGGCCGCATCTTGTTGATTTCCAGGTTAACCTCGTGTATAGATAGGGCATGACCTTCAGCTTGTGCCTCCTGGTGAGGTAAGCGAAAGCCCCTGCCCCGATAAAGCTAACGTTCAGGGGTTTTGGGGTCGCCAGGGAACAGGGGGGACAGGGGTAACGGGGAGTGGATAGCATTGATGTGCGTGGGCTGGTGTACCACCTGGGCTGGGTGGATTATCGGGGTGGTAATGCGCATAGCCCCGTGACGGTGATTTTTGGACCTCCACAGTTTTTTCTGCAATAATGACTGTTGAATTGCAAGGTGTACGAGCCAAGCTGACTGACACATCGTGCATTCTGAGCCAGGGGATCCCAAGCACAATTGGATATTTTAGTTTGGTCACAAACATTGGGAGGTCCTCCGAATGGTCTCCAATGGCACTGGGCAGACACGCGAGGTCGGTAATAGCCCCAGAAGAGATGGGCGGCCATCAATGATGTCGAGAAGGCGGGGGGTTTTTAACTTCGAGGTTGGTATGGAATTTTTACTGACGAAGGCCTGATCAATGAATGCAATTCCCGAAGCACCACAATCGATGAGAGCTGATGTTACCACTGTTTTACCATTGAATTTAACAGTTATTGGTACTACAAAATGCTCGCCAAACAAGCGAGATTCATCAACAGACATAGGTGCAGGCAAAGAAAAGCAGACAAAGATAAATGGCCTGGGCAGGTCCCTTGCTAGTGTCAGTAACTAGGCAAGGGACTCCCCTTTTCCCGATTCTTCAACCTCTTCAATCCTTGATTCGGATATGGCGTGGGTGGCCAGGGATCGGTTCTTGCGGAGGGACATGCCGCGATGAAGTGGTCCCCTTGCCAATGCGATGCACAATCCATTGTTGTGGCGGCGATCCCTTTCCCCCTGAGTGAGTCGGGTCTTCTGAGGATAGGTCATTGGGGTGGCTCCCCAGCTACCATGGAAGGGTGTGCTGCCTTACCTGGGTCAGGTGGGTTCTGGGTATTCTGATTCTGGGGGCGGGCTGTGATGGATGCTGGGGGTGTTGATTCCGGGCCTGTTGCATCCCTAATCTGGCTGTTCTTTGTTCCACCTGCGAGGCAAGGTCAATGAGTTCTTCAAGAGTTTTTGCTGGAGACAGAATAAGGTGCATTTTGATCTCGACACTAAGGCCCTCTTCGAACTGTTCCAGTTTTACCTGGTTGTTCCATGGTACCTCTGCCGCTAGCCTCGAGAATTCGGCCACATATGTCGAGAGGTAATTGCCTCATTGTTTTAGGGCCCGAAGGGCTCTGGTTGCTGTTCCTGTCGGGTCTGGATCTCCAAACGCCCGATCGAGGATAGCGAATAGTGCAGGAACGTCTGCTAACTTGATATTAGAGTCTTGGACGTATGGTTGGACTTGGTCCAAGGCTTTATCCTCCAGTAGGCCGTACACGTAGGCCAAGCGATGTTGGACGGTGGGGAACTTTGCGTCGTCCCCATTTAGCTTGATATTGATCGAGTTCTTCCAAGGTTTGAGGCGGACCTTTCGCCCTTGAATTTCAGTGGAGTGGGGAGGTCCTGTGTTTTGGGGGCCTGAGGTGCCTGATTCCCAGGATTTATGGTGTCCAGGGCCCTTGTTAGGGTTTGGACAGTTCTCTTTTCATTGGCCAAGTCCTTCTGGCAGGATGTAAGGTCCTCTGTAAGTATTGTGATTTCATCTTTGGCTCTGGCCAGTTTCTGTTGGGCTTCACGCATGGCTGCTTCTAGTTACAACCCCATGGTGTCCGCAGCGAGGTAAATGTCGATGATGGTGTTGCGATAGTTATCGAAGTCGGTCTGATTTTTTGGGATTGGCAGTGCTTGCCAGGCTTGGAACCTAGCTCCTGGGAGCGTAGGAGTGGTTTCTTGACTTGCCATAATGTGGACGTACCAGTTGGTCAGGGCGATCCAACGTAGTGTAACGACGGCTCTGGGGGTAAGGCGACCAAGGGGTACGCCACGGCAAGGGCAAGGCTAGGATAACACACATGTAGGAACACTACGTGTATGACCAGTGGGAGGCTAAGATGGGAGGCAAGGGCAAGAGGCAAGAGAGGCAGAGGGCAAGGGACATGAGACACGCGGAAGCAGTTGCCACGTATGTCAAGGGAGGCAGCTGGGCTGCAGAGACAAGGCGAGGCAAGGCAAGGACAGGAGGTTCGTGGGGTGGGCAGCAGGGCTGGCGAGACAAGGAGGTACACAAGGGAGATGTACTAACGTGGAGAGAAGCAAGGCCCTGTATTGGATATACAAGACGTTGAATGGGGATCCAATGAGAGGGCGGAAAGAGCAAGCTATATATACAGGCTTCCTTCCTGGCCAAGGCCACTGGAAGGAATAAGGTTCCTGAGACCCCTTATCTCGGGAACAGAGATAACAACGATATCAATCAACAATAACGAGAGTCGGATGGAATTTCGTCTGACTCTCAAACCCGGCTAGGCAAGGACAGTTGTGACAGCTAATAAGTTTTAGAAGATATAGTATACAAACTAATAAAAAGAACTATTGTCACAACCATGTCCTTCGTCTTGATTTGACACTCGAACAGGCTTGTTCGGGTATCATGCTGTTCTTTCGTCTTGATTTGACACTCGAACAGGCTTGTTCGGGTGTCATGCTGTTCTGACACTCAAACAGGCTTGTTCGGGTGTCGTCGATGGGTGATTGTTATCTTAGCTTCCGAGATAGGAATCTCGGGAAGCTTATTCCTTCTACGGCCTTGGCCTGGAATCATGTATATATATCTTCGTTTCTCCACCTTCTCGTTGGATCCCCATCCAATGTCTTGTATATCCAATACAGGGCCTTGCTTCTCTTCACGTTGGTATATCTCCCTTATGCACCTCCTTGTCTCGCCTCGACTCTGCAGCCCTGCTGCCCACCCCGCGAACCTCCTGTCCTTGCCTTGCCTCACCTTGTGTTTGCAGCCCAGCTGCCTCCCTTGACACACGCGACAACTGCTTCCGTGTGTCTCGTGCCCCTTGCCCTCTGCCCCTCTTGCCTCTTGCCCTTGCCTCCCGTCTCAGCCTTCCCCTAGTCATACACGTAGCATTCCTACGTGTGTCTCGCCCTAGCCCCTGCCCTCTTCCTGGCGTACCCCTTGGTCGCCTTGTTCCCAGGGCCCACGTTACACTACGTTGGATCTTTCAGACCAACCGGTATGATGTCCGCGAATATTCCACTACCCACCGATAGATTCGCAGCCTGGAGGGCGACTCCGATTCCATCAGACCTGACAGAACTATTAGCATACTGAAGAACTATGATCGAAATATTCACAGAGACTTATGCCATTGGCGAACAACAAGGAGCGGACCTTCAGAAAGCCGAAAAGTGAATCCGAGAAGCCGAAGATGAAATAACCCTCCTTCGAGAAGATACAGCAGAGGACAGGATAACCATCCGGAGACTGACTCGTGCCTTGGACCTGGCCGACGGTCTAAAGAACCAGAAAACACAAGACCTACCAACCCCGCCCAAGTTTAATGGGGACTGGGGCCGGTTACGAGCATGGAAGAACTCTGTACAAATAAAACTCTCTGGGGACTCGGCGAAGTTCCCCACTGCCCACCACCAGCTCTTATACGTCTATGGCCTCCTGGAGGGTAATGCCATGGACCAGGTACAGCCCTTCGTCAAGGCAATGGGGATTGATCTGGTAGACATCACGGCACTAATGGCAATCTTGGACCGAGCCTTCGGGGACCCGGATCCTAAAGGAACCGCCAGCAGGGCCCTGCAAGACCTCAAGAAAAAACACAACGAACTGTCAACCTATGTCGCCAAGTTCTCTAGGCTGGCAGCAGAGCTCAATTGGAATGACGAAGCCAAGCTCAACCAGTTCAAAGACGGGCTTACCTTCGAGCTGAAAAAGGCTCTGGTCTACTGCCTACCGACCAAGACTCTGGAGGAACTTATTGAGCAAGCTAGCTGGGTGGAACAGCAGACAGCGGCACTAAGAGCCCCCCAAAAGACACTCCTGACCTCGACTCCCCGTACCTCCTTCCCGATAGCACACACCCAACAACAACCCACACCAGTCAACAAGCCTGCACACCCCTCCCTGGTAGCGGGTGGGGCTGCCCCCATGGACCTGTCAGCAGGTAGACCTCGTCTTACCCAGAAGGAAAGGGACCGTCGCCGCACTCAGGGTTTGTGCATTGCATGCGGAAAGGGGGACCATTTTATCACGGCATGTCCCCTCCCCAAAAACCGCTCGATGGCCGCCTACGCCATCTCCGAATCTAGGATTGAAGAGGTGGATGAGTCGGGAAAAGCCCTGTCCCTTGCATAGTCACTGACACTAGCAAGGGACCTGCACTAGGTCACCTGTCTTTGTCGTCTTTTTCTGTTCCTTCTATGTCTGTTGACGAGTCTCACCTGTTTGGTGAGCATTTTGTTGTACCTATCACGATATCCTTCAATGGTAAAACACTCGTCACATCAGCTCTCGTAGACTGTGGAGCCTCAGGAATTGCCTTCATTGACCAGGCCTTGATCAGTAAACATGCCATACCCACCTCTAAGCTCAAAACCCCCCGCCTCCTCGATGTCATTGATGGCCGACCTATCTCTTCTGGAGCCATTACCAATATCGCATGTACTCCTGCCCAGATTGGGGACCACTCCGAAAGCCTCCCTATATTCGTTACAAAGCTCAAGTATCCAATTGTCCTCGGAATCCCATGGCTTAGGATGCACGATGTATTGGTCAGCTTTGGCTCCTATACCCTGCATTTTAATAGCCCTTACTGCCGAAAATACTGCAGAGAGCCGAAGGCCACCGTCGCTAGTCTGTGTGCATTACCGCCCCCGTAATCCACCCAACTCAGGTGGTACACTAGGCCGTGTACATCGATGCCACCAATCCCCCGGTTTCCCTTGTTTCCCCTACTCCCGATGTCCCCCTCGCACCCCAAAAACCCCTGAATATCAACTTCATTGGAGCCGGGGCTTTCGCCTACCTCACTAGGAGGCACAAGCTGAAGGCGCATGCCCTCTCCATACATGACGTAAACCTGGAAATCAACAAGACAAGGTCTAAGGGGGAGTGGAAATCCATAGTTCCAGACGAATACCACGAATTCATTGACCTGTTCTCGGAAAAAGCTGTGGAAAAGCTCGCCCCCCACCGACTATACGACCATACAATCCCGGTGGTAGAAGGTAAGACCCCCCCTTATGGACCTCTCTACAGGATGTCTTGGGTGGAACTGGAAGCTCTGAAAAAATACTTGGAGGAAAACCTCAACAAGAGCTTCATTCGCCACAGCTCCTCCCCAGCAGGTGCCCCCGTGCTATTCGTGAAGAAGTCGGATGGCTCCCTTCGGTTATGTGTTGATTATTGTGGCCTGAACGAGATAACGGTCAAAAACAGGTATCCCTTACCCCTGATCCAGGAGACATTAGCCAGGCTTTCCAAAGCAAAGTGGTTCACCAAATTGGATCTGAGAGGGGCTTATAACCTAGTACGGATCGCCAAGGGAGAGGAGTGGAAAACTGCCTTTCGGACATGATATGGCCATTTCGAGTACAATGTGATGCCCTTCGGCCTAACTAACGCCCTGGCCTCCTTCCAACACTTTATTAATGACACCCTACAAGACTTCCTGGATGTGTTGTGCACGGCGTACCTAGACGATATCCTAATCTATTCGGATACCCTGGCGGAGCACAAAATCCACGTCCGACGAGTCCTGGAAAAGCTGGAACAAGCAGGGTTGTACTTAAAGCCCGAAAAATGCGAATTCCACGTCCAAGAGGTGAAGTATCTGGGCTTGATGATAACAACGGAAGGCATCAGAATGGATCCTGCCAAAGTTGTGGCAATCCAGGAATGGGAAATCCCCGCCAATCTCAAGGACATTCAGGCCTTCCTGGGTTTTGCTAACTTCTATCGCCGGTTCATTCTGGGATATTCGAAGATCGTGGCACCACTGACAGCATTAACCAAGACCAAAGGTATGGAAAAGGGCCAACGCTTCCAGTGGGGTCTGGAAGCCCAATCTGCCTTTGAGAAACTCAAAGAAGCCTTCTGCTCAGCCCCGATCCTGGCCCACTTCGACCCCGACAGCGAGTGTATCGTAGAAACAGATGCCTCCGACTATGTGTCCGCCGGAATCCTGTCCCAGCATGTGAACGGCATCCTCCACCCAGTGGCATACTTCTCAAAAAAGCACTCTCCGGCGGAGTGTAATTATGAAATCTATGATAAGGAGTTAATGGCCATTGTGTAAGCATTCGAGGAGTGGAGGCCACACCTGGAGTCAGCCAAGGGGATCATTGAGGTGCTATCCGATCATAAGAATCTTGAGTACTTCACCACCACTAAGCTGCTGAACCGACGGTAGGCTAGGTGGTCGGAGTTCTTATCTCGATTCAACTTCAAGATCAAGTATCGGCCTGGAAAGGCTGGTGGGAAACTAGACGCACTGACCAGGAGATCAGGAGATCTCCCTAAGGGGGGGGATGAAAGGCTAAAATACCAGAACCAGGTAGTACTGAAGCCGGAAAATCTTGACCTGGCCGCCAACGTTCTGGCTGAGGCTGAGGCTGAAGCTGAGATCGTGGATGTCGAGGATGATACAGATGCTGGAAGTGATCTCCGACAACAGGTAAAAAGGGCATACGCGGAGGACCCACTGGCCAAAGACATTATCGCCGCAGTGGATTCTGGCCAGCGCCGCCACACCAAGATTTCCCTAGCCGAGTGTACGACTCAGGACGGCCTTCTCTATCACCTGGACCGCCTCTACGTGCCTGCAGATGATGAGCTACGCCTGCGATTGATCAAGAAACACCACGACATACTGGCAGCGGGTCACTCTGGAGTGGCTAAGACGTTAGAGTTGCTATCCAGGCAATATACGTGGATTGACCAACGGAAGGAAGTGGAGCGGTACATACGGAATTGCCATGTCTGCAAGCGTGCCAAACCCACCCGTCACGCTCCTTATGGTACCCTGAAGCCCCTGGAAGTCCCAGAACAACCCTAGCAATACCTGACTATGGACTTCGTCACCGGATTGCTGGAAGACTTGGGATTCAATGCCATCTTGATGGTAGTGGATCGGTTAACGAAAATGAGGCATGTGATACCCTGTCGAGACACCTGCTCGGCCCCCGAATTGGCATCTCTCTACCTGGATAATGTTTTCCGTTACCATGGCCTCCCAGCGTCGATTGTCTCAGACCGTGGCCCTCAGTTCGTCGCCGACTTCTAGAAAACATTCTGTGAGCTGTTGGGTATTGAAGTACACCTGTCTACGGCATACCACCCTCAGACTGATGGCCAGTCAGAACGTATGAATGGCATCATGGAGCAATATCTGAGGGCGTACATCAATTACCAGCAGAATAACTGGGTTTCATTGCTGGCCACCTGCGAATTCTCCGCCAACAACCACTTCTCGGAGACCCTGAAGACCTCCCCATTCCTGGCCAATTATGGCTGGCACCCTCGGTTCGTAGACTCCCTGGCACCTCTGCACAAGGCCAGGGAGAATGCCCCAGCTAAGGAGTTCACCACACAGATTTCTGAACTTCACTCTACCCTGAAAGCCGAGCTGGGATATACGCAAGCCAGGCAAGCCGAATATGCCAATGGATCACGGTTGCCAGCCCCCAAGTATCAGCCAGGAGATAAGGTGTGGCTCTCCAGCAGGCACTTCCGGACGGAATGGCCATCTCGCAAGCTCGATCATAAGTTCCTGGGTCCATTTGAGGTGGTGGCCGCTATGGGCACTCATGCCTATCGACTGAGGTTCCCCAAGGACATTAAACGCCACCCGGTTGTACATGTATCGGAAATTGAGCCAGCGGCTGACGATCCCCTCCCAGGGCAGAAACACCCTCCACCCCCTCCAGTGGTTATCGAAGGTGAAGAGAAATGGGAGGTGGAGGAAGTGCTGGACTCGCGAAAGAGGTATGGGCATCTGCAGTACAAGGTTAAATGGGTAGGGGATGAGGAGGCTACCTGGCAACCCGCTGAGGACCTGGAAAATGCTTAGGATCTGGTCTCCCTGTTCCATCAGCAATACTCGAGGAAGCCCCGTCCGGTTGAGTGATCTCCCCATGTCTGAGTTGGGGTTCCTGTCCTTGTTCTTGTTGTTGTTGTCTCTGTTGTCACCTGCGACGCATGTGGTGGGTCTTTGTTGTTTGGAGTTGGGGTTCTCGTTCTTGCACTTGTTGTTATTTCCTGTGTTGATTTTGCCGGTTGCTGTGCCCAGGCCTCCGTCGCTGGAGCTCCAGGCTAAAGGGGGAATAGTGTCACAACCGTGTCCTTCGTCTTGATTTGACACTCGAACAGGCTTGTTCGGGTGTCATGCTGTTCTTTCGTCTTGATTTGTCACTCGAACAGGCTTGTTCGGGTGTCGTGCTGTTCTGACACTCGAACAGGCTTGTTCGGGTGTCATCGATGGGTGATTGTTATCTTAGCTTCCGAGATAGGAATCTCGGGAAGCTTATTCCTTCCACGGCCTTGGCCTGGAATCATGTATATATATCTTCGTTTCTCCGCCTTCTCGTTGGATCCCCATCCAACGTCTTGTATATCCAATACAGGGCCTTGCTTCTCTCCACGTTGGTGCATCTCCCTTGTACACCTCCTTGTCTCGCCTCGACTCTGCAGCCCTGCTGCCTACCCCGCGAACCTCCTGTCCTTGCCTTGCCTCGCCTTGTGTTTGCAGCCCAGCTGCCTCCCTTGACACACGCGGCAACTGCTTCCGCGTGTCTCGTGCCCCTTGCCCTCTGCCCCTCTTGCCTCTTGCCCTTGCCTCCCGTCTCAGCCTTCCCCTAGTCACACACGTAGCATTCCTACGTGTGTCTCGCTCTAGCCCCTGCCCTCTTCCCAGCGTACCCCTTGGTCGACTTGTTCCCAGGGCCCACGTTACAACTATAAATAAAGATTATACTCAACTTTACTACTATAACCCTTATATTACTATAATATCTTAATACTACTATATAGTTTATACTATAGGGTGCATTTTTTATTGAAAACTCAGCCTGATCTATAAAAAAAAGATTAAAAACTCACTATTTAAGCCTGTAACAAGGGCTCTAGAAAACAAAGCGACCAAGAGGTACATCTAGGCAATGGGCAAGGGGGGGTCGCACACATAGGAATGCTACGTATGTGATCTGGAGGGAAGGCTGGGACAAGGTAAGGGCTAGAGATAAGAGGTAAGAGGCAAGAGACAGGCAGAAGCAGTTGCCATGTGTGTCAGAGGAAGGCAGCTGTGCTGCAGAGTTGTTCATGAGACAAGGCAAGACGAGGGAGTATACAAGGGTGGTACACCTCTGCAGAGAGAGGCAATGTCTATATTAGCATATAAAATACTAGATGGGGATCCAATAATAGTACGAAGATAAGGGGCTATATATATACATACTTCTGAGCCAAAGCAACTTAAGAAATAAGCTTCCTAAGATCCATATCTCAGAAGCTAAGCAAGATAATAATAACCCATCACCTGCCATGCAGGTAATGCCAAAGACAATAATAATGATAACCTATCAACGATACCCGAACAAGTCTGTTCGAGTGTTAAAACAAGACTAAGAGCACAGTTGTGACAAAGCCTATTTAAGCTAGCTTTTATCCCAAATAAGTCAAACTGATTATCAGAAATTTATAAAAACTCTATAAATCTCTAAAATAAAGAAAAAGCTCGCTCTGTGTTGCATACTACTACTATACTAAGACTATTTCCTATACTGTTTCCTTATACTACTTCTTCTTGCTTCTCAGACTGTTTCTTCTATATACATTATATTCTAATATAAATTCAGATGCTAAGTTAAGGTGCTGGCATTATATAGGCTTATAAGTTTATAATATCTGTAGGTAGAGGGGTCATACTGAGAGAGAGGGAGACAATTACATTCTTTTCAAAGTGGATTGATTCATATGCTAGCTTCACATAAGTTATTCAACTAGCTATTATGCGCATATTGTAGAGCATATTCAAGAGTGTCAGGAAACAATTTACTCGGTCTGTAGAGGAAGTGTAGCCAGCGTAGTATCTCGGGATATGTGTTATGGCAGGGGTAGTTGACATGGATAGCACTGAAGCTGTACATGATACTGGAAACTACCGCTAGTTTGGGGCTTGCACTAATAACCACGTACATGATTCAGGAAACTTGTTGACAACCGCTGATATATAGGTAGGGTCGGCGTTAATATACAGTCAACTCTTGCTATACCGGACCTCGCTGTAGCGGATCCCTTGTCATACCGGGACAACTGGTGAATAAGAACCCTTGTCAATATCTTTTGGTCTTCCCTTTACCGTGAACCCTCTTTATAAGCAACCCCCTCGGGACCGACCAAGGGTTTCTTATAACGAGGGCTTTCTTACATCGGGCTATATACAAAAAGATTTGGAAATTCCGACCCCGGCCTAAAATAACCTGTGATTGTTGCTTGTTGCTGTGTGTGTCGAGGCATGGCTTGTAGACTCTCAATATCCTGCTTTTTTCTATATAGAAGAGCCTCTAGCTGCTCGCCTTTCTGTCTATTAACATGAGGGTTTTGAAGACGAAAGAGACGTAGACCCTCAAGGAAGTCAAATGCTGCCTTATAGGAGATAATAGGTACATCGGGGGGGTATCATCACCCTCCGAATCCGACTCATGTACATCAGCTGGCTCATATGTATCTAGAATACGTTGCTCCTCCTCCTCCGCAGAATTTTCTACCACTTCATCAACACAATCAATAAACTCAGAAAGACATGCTCGCTGAAAACCAGGATGAGAAACACTGTCGGACTAAGAAGCTTGGAGTAGTTTATCTCAATAGACCTGGTATGGGTGCATACAATGAGCGCTTTTGTAGTGGCACTTGATGTAAAGTGGTTGAGAAACAATTCACACGATATGGTTGCAACTGCGGGGTAATATCTGCGGCTGACTCTACCTCGATAAAAGAAACTAACAATTTTATATGTATTACTAAGCATATACTTTAAGAAACCTGCTAATAGCGAGGGTTTCTTATTTTCCCATACAAATTCTGGCGGGACCGGAGCACTGTTTCTTATAACGAGGGGTTTCTTATAACGGGAGTTGTTTATAAAGAGGGTTCACCGTAATGGTAGCAGCGTTACTTAAGTACTTGTGGCAAGATAGGAAGACTTGGCTACACGATTGTGACTTACTTTACCGCTGTGTCACTTTTTCTACTGTTGTGATGACAAGGGCCCTTCTTCACCAGTTTTCCCGTTCAGGATTTCTTACCAGCAAATTGCCTCTCGCCATACCGGACGGCCATACAATACCAAACCGGACAGAGTGCTAGAGGAGTACAGGGGTCTTGTTATCCCTGTCTCTTACATTTCTCCCTCGCTATACCGGACGAGCCATGTCTGGTTGCTGAATAATCTACTCTGTAAGGCTTAATGTGACTCGAAATACCCTTCTTCGAGGGCAAAATGGGAGTTCTCAGAACCCACGTGACTTGTCAGCGCTATGGAGCGCCATTTTCTATAACCCTTGCTAAACCGGAAGGAAAACTCTGGATTTCTGCCGTCCGGTATGGCAAGAGTTGACTGTACAAGGTGAGCAACCCCTCTCAGGTCTCCCCTGCAGAATCTGAGAGGATTGGTAATCCTTTATCTCGGAGGAGAGAGGCCAAACTCCCTCAAGACTTAGACACTCTATCCTAATTCGGCGGGTGGAATTTGCCAACCAGACGGGTGGAAGGCAAACCTGGCTCCTGGAATAGGCATGGTGGCAAGTTTTCTGATTTAAACAGGTGCAACGTGCAGGGATATCAGCCAATTGTCTGCCAGCAAAACAAATCGTTTTTGGCCCCCCTGATCCAAATCTGCCAGATGTTCGAGCACCTCATAACATTAAATTAGTTCAATCCACAGGGCGCCTTTTCCGTAGGGCCTCTAACTTGAACCGTGGGTGGAGTCCTTTGTGATTGGCTACTAGGTACCTAGCTCCACCGTGAGGGCACGAGCATGCTTAAGTGGGCTAATCGATTGTGGTGTGGAGAGGGGCAATCCGCCAGAACAACTCAGTATTTACCACCAGCCTCAGCTCTCGACCACCGTCATTCCTCGCCTAGTAACCGACTCAAGTCCCATTGCTATGGTGACGAGTAACTAGTTCATCATCACCAAGCGATTCGTCAGAATCCACCCAGCTACCCGCTTGTCTTCTAATAAATTCCGGACCAATAACCATGGATTACGATGGGAGTATCTTAATCGACTCTGCGGAAGAGTTCAGTGCAACTAGCAGTGATACCGACTCTGCTTTTGCTAGTGCGAGGTGCGTTGTCAGATCATGGAAAGGGGTGGGAACGTTGCTAGCAAACGGCGGAAAATAATAGCATTTGTTCAAAGTCTGCTAACTCTGGGATTTTGAACGAATTTAGTCCTAGTGATGCCATGTCGATTGTGTCAGGCATAAACAATTATCGTTTCGAAAATGGCAGAAGGTACACTTGCTGTCAAATCAAAATAACATAGAGCTAAGTTCACGGGGGTGGTGATAGGTATCATGCCTATAGCGAAGGTCATTATTATGCTCCAAACGACGAGCGTCAAAATGCGCAACTTGATATTTTGTACGTACTATATCCAACGAATTTACTGGACAGAAAAGTCCCGCTTACGAGTTTCCTTTTTTCTTGATATGAGCAGTCACCACGTGTATACCTTAGCTCTTGATGGCGAACTGTTCCTCGCGCCCATCACAGCAGGGGCGGAACGTATCCTGGATCTTGGAACAGGGACCGGACTATGGGTTATGGAGATGGCGGAAAAGTTCCCAAACGCAAAGGTCATTGGTAACGATTTGTCACCTATACAACCGACATGGTAAGATGATTTTTATTCCTTCCTATAATCTCAGCTAATATCTACGTTAAGGGTACCTCCAAATGCAGAGTTTGAGGTGGATGATTACACAAGGGATTGGGTCCACCCTAGTGACTCCTTTGATTTTATACACGCCAGAGCGCTGTATGCGACCGTTGAAGACTGGTCGAAACTGTACTCTGAGGTGTTCCGTACTATTAAACCTGAAGGGTGGTTTGAGCACCTCGAAACAACAATCGAGCTTTTGTCAGATGATGGAACGATTCCAGAACCATCAAGGGTTCATGAGTGGACACATGTGCTGGATATAGCTGGTTCTGCTGCCGGAAAGTCGTGGAAAATCTCGGAGAGATTAAAGGGATGGATGATGGACGCTGGTTTCCAAAACGTGAGGGAAGTGGTGTACAAACTTCCGGTTGGAAACTGGCCAAAAGATGACAAGTACAAGGCTATTGGCCAATTCAATTTATTGAACGTTTTGGAGGGAGCGGGTATGTTCTCCAGGCCCTGCGACATACTTCGGAAGTCTTCTTCTAACATCCTATGATACACAATAGAAGGATGGACATATGCTCTATTAACAAGAGTATTAAAGGTATGATATACTGGCTATAGGAATTTTGCGAAATGCTGATTTGGGATTGTTGAACAGTGGTCGCCGGAGAAGGTTCAAGAGCTTATGGAAGGGGTGAGGCAGGAGTTCCTCAATAAGAAGATGCACTCCTATTTCCTTATGTATGTCGCCTATGGGCAAAAGCCCCTACGGACACAATAACCCACGACTGCCACAGCCACAGCACCCTGATATATCACATTGTCCCAGCGCTCGATATAGTGTTTGTCCGCAGTATTCACAATGCCTCCGCAAACCTCGTTAATCATAATTTGACAAATGAGGCATATGGAGAGTGGGGCTGCTGGGCACTCAATTTCGGGACCGCACGGGTGTGGAAGGATATCCAATCCCTTGTTGATATTGTATTCTTTGCCCCCTTGCTATTGTTTCCATATTTGACAGAAGCTTTTAGTGGAGTATTTTCAAATCATTTTGTAATCTCAGAAAGTCGAAGTGTGACCTAACTACATTTTGTCTTAGTTTTCTCTCGCTGTTTCTTTACTCCATGTGGGTATTTCTTTTTGGATTTTAACACATGGATAGTGATTAAATTATCTCTCCACATGCGCACACTAGAATTTGCGGAAGTTCTACTCAGGTTGTGTAAAATCACAAGACATTGAATGTATCACACCAATTGTTTTGAGGACTGTTTGTTTAGGGGAGAGCGGGAGGGTGGCCTGGGTTAGTTTGGTTTTATTAGGGGTATTCAAAACTAAAACAATAGTTCAATTAAGTTGAGAATTGTAATCGACATTCGAAGCTACCCCCGTACCCAGATTAATATTTTTGTAGTGTTCGTAACCTCGCTACTCCCCCCATAGATAACAGCCTGGTTTGTACGAGGCAAGATCTAAGCCGAAATTACTCGTGAAAGATTGAGCGCCTCGATCATAGGTTGCGATTAAAGAAGGGCGGATATTACCAACGTATTTTTGTTAGGCTTGGGTAATGGAAAGATGAAGCTGCTCCCACCACTACCGGAGAAACTGGTGAATAGAGCCCTTGTCAATATCTTTTGATCTTCCCTTTAAGGGTAGCAGCGTTACTACTTGTGGCAAGATAGGCAGGCTTGGCTACACAATTGTGATTTACTGTTATGGTTCACTTTTTGACAAGAGCTCTTATTCACCAGTTTCCCGGGTCACTGTCAGGTGGATTAGGTCTATGAATATTTCAGCAAGCGATTTTGGATTCCGGTAGCAGCCAAATTAATACGGTGACATATTGAGACTTTTAAGGCCTTTCAAGTGTTCTCTAAGAAAAACAAAATATTACCTCCAGGATAGTACATCTCAAAAGGTGGTGATGTATTCACATACTTGTCAATAGACTCTGCAGGCACGTTTCCGAAGGATATTCAGTGTATGTCTGGCGGTGGATTGGCTATCCCAATGGGTGGAAGGCGAGCTTACGTTCGATGCTTCGCCTAAGATAGCAGCAGTTTTTATATATAGGAAGATTGTATGCCGTTATGGGTGCCCACTGTCTCTGCAGTCAGATAATGGCCTCCACTTCATCAATCCAATAATCAGAGTGCTGGTACGGATATTGAGGATTCATTACACTGTATTATCCACAAAGCAACGGGAAGTTAGAATTGTTAGAATGCCCTTTATTCCGCCCATACCTTGATATACCACATGCAACGGCTCGTACTCATATTGTGTGCTTCATGGCTTGCTCGCACTCAGATGGCGTACTTCACAACCTCCTTTAATGCGTTCATACATGTATATATATCTCGTTCATTTCTTGTTAGAAATATCAAGTCTAATACAATATATGTTCTGGGCCGCTCGCGGGCAATTTAAATAATTACTCAATTTGGTGTATTGATATAGTACTGATTTACTAGAAAAAAAAAGTTGTGATAATTTCCCAGCGACTGCAAAAGATTCGTTGATTTCCCAGTCGATTAGACCCCCCTCTAATATTCCAATTTGGTTCAGCTACAGCAATATAGTCATGATCTGTTGATACTTTCGTATGTTAATAGATTAAGCATTTCAGATTATTCTTAAAGTATCGGTGACAACAATTAGAGTAGAAGTTTTCACAACACCGGTAGTTATAGATGCCTGGTGAACTGTGGTTTACCGAGTAGTTAGAGTATCTAAAATATCAAACTTTAAGCCCGTAGTTGGGTAAAGGTTATCGGGTTTAGCAATATCAAACTGCAAAAGTATGAGGTTTGTTGTAGCATTGTACCATTTGATCTCCCACAACGCTGTAAAATATAAAATACCATCTACCTGTTGTATAATTCTAGGTAGAACCTGCTTCGTTTTGGTTTAAAATCAAGAACTTGGAGTAGCTTAGGAATCTGCATATAAAACAGTACCTGTTATTAAGAAAGTACCACTTTGCACCTGACCTGGATTTTATAAGTGAGGAATAGCCTGGATTTTTCTAGTACAAAAATCAATCTTGCAACAAGATGTAGACAAAAGTATTATAATTATGATTGCTCCAAATTTCACTGAATTCCACATAGCGTATCGATATTCAGCATAAGATGGTCGATATAGCCCCAGCAATAAGGCCTTGTCAATAAGAACCCCCGTGGATAAGAAACTAATTTCCAAATACCCATTGGATAGGGTTGCGGATTTTTAGGGCAGCAGTAAACTCAGTATCCTCTTCCCTATTCCTTCATCATCAGAGATGCAGTGATGAGTTGTTAACGTCGCCAGCATGTACTTCACCATCTGAAGGGCTTGAGGTAATTTTTCCGGAATTCTCCCTTGTTCAATGTCTGCCGTCTCCCACTAATCAACAGGAAGGGTGTATGATGTGGATAGGGCAGTCAAAATAACTTCTTAGGGTGTTTTTTGAGTGTCGCAGAATGTTTTGTTCGATTGAGATTTACCAAATTGAGGAATTATATTAATTGCCCGCGGCCGGCACAGTGGGTATGCCGCCCGCGGGCGGCCCAGAACATATACGTATTCACTGCGTCACCATTCATCTGCACTCGACCTCTATCTAGTATTCGTATCTTCTTCCTTCATTGGGCTTTAGGCTCTCGCTGCATACCTATTCCTTTAAGAAAGAAAAGTGGCTTCGATTAAATTCATGCTGAAGAGGGCGGTGATGGAAGCAAAGGACAGCATGCAAAAGGAGAGCAAGTAGGAGGTGAGTATGCTGAAAACGTGAGAATAGTAGGAGTGGATGTGACGGTAGACGAGGAGGTTCTATAAACTGTCGGCAAAGGAGTTCTAGGAAGAGCAATAGTGGATGAAGACGAGGTTACAAAAACGGAGGAGGACTCTAAAGCGATATATTGGGTTCCTTCTTGTCTTTGGGTATATAGAAGTTCGTTACATTACATAACCAGGTTGTCCCCTGCTATGCTAGTCCTAGGTAGAGAGCTCAGAATGCCAGCTAATATTAGGATAGAAGAAAAGTTGAGTCTGAAGACAGATGAAGAACATAGAGAATTGATAGCAAAAGGGCTGCATTGGCTATGAGACGGAATACCAGGAGTAAGAGGGTTGAAGGTGGGAAAAGGAGGAGTTAAAGGCAGTAGAGACGTTTGAGCATGCCTACAAGCTAACAACAGATTCTGAGATAACAGGCAAGAAGGTGGAATACCTACGTAACCCAATAAATGTAGCGAGGTTGAGGAGATATGTAGATGGTGAGCTGATAAATTGATGTGACGGTTGTAAGAGCATATTTTATGTTATATACCCCATCCTACGCTTTTAGAGGGGTGCATTGCATTACTTAGATAGGTATCTGAAGGCTTGGCATGACCATATAAGGTCATCTTCTGGCTAGGTTAGAGAATTCATGCTTCTTACATACATTCACATCGTCCTACAGCTGGTGCTTTCTTACATGGGTGTTATAAAGTATGGGTGGGCCAGGAAGAATACCAATACATGAAAATTCCGGTGTATTGTGATACATGAATGGTGAAAACAGGATATAGAGCGTATAGTGCAGTGCAACCAGACTAGAGCGTATATCAGTTATGCTGAAGGTTGCTGGTTGCAATACACAATTTTGTCATAATTCGCAGTCCCGTAGTAGCATGGGCCGAAGCCGGGACACCACGTACCCACGAAACAGCTATTTCATGCTCCTTGTTAGCATTGGTTAAGATATGATAGACGACAAACACTTCGATCACAAAATAAAAATGTATATATATATCCGTAGGAACAGGATATTGGAAGAATAAAAATCCACACTTACGAGCAACGTGAGGCTCTTGCACAGTGTATGCCATTGAAACCCGGTGGACAGGTTCTACCACAGTGCCCATTGTCATCGCAGCTGAACTTTGTATCTACGCCACTCACGCCATCTTTCCAGCAAGCGGCACAACGGCTGTCACACGATAACCCGGCGGCAAGACGGATGAAGAAAACTGTAGTAAACATGAGGGCGGTCCCTAGATAGAATTTCATGGTGCTGCGGGCCACTATGTTAATTACTCTTCCATTGCATATGGAGAGAGATAGGACATTTGACTTCGTACGTACGAGCGGCTTCGTTGATGGTCTTAATTCTGGTTGTCACTGTCTCGCACTTTTTAAGGAGCAAATTCGGACATGATAGTACTGGGCCCACCTATATAGCAAACCCAGGCTGGGTATTTTTCAAATTCCCAGTCGCAAGGACGCAGGGCTCCTTGCAGAAACAACCGCAGAAAAAGTTTGTGAACTTAATTAAAATATGTTCGCAATTGTTTTGCCGCTGTGCTCAAAACCCCTTGCAGCTCATTGGGGAGACTTTAATATATCTTTATTCTGTATTTATTGTTTTACTTTATTTTTGGGGTGGTTTCCCTAGTACCTGTTGGTTGCACAGTGCATGCTTGCGACCAAAAGGAACTCTTTAGGACGAGAGGCCGAGATGTCTCCCCCGGGACTGTGTGGACTCAGCCCCTAGCACTGTCCGGGGTGGAATATCCTAATGTAAACGTAAACTTATTGACAGGGTGATATCCGGTACGTTTTGTTTTTTGTAAGAAATTGAGTACACGCATATTCAGGTTAAAGGTTTCACAGATTATAGAGTCGAACCCTGCTTATTAAATACGCTCGGGACCAGGGGATGTATCAAATAAGGCGGTTTATCCAGTAAGATGGGTAGGGAAAAAGTATTCACGTGAATATATTGAGAACACAGAGCAGGTGTAGGCTGCGCTTGCTCTGATGGCATAAATCCTTGGGCCATGTAGATATCCAAATAGATATTGTTTTTGCTAATAGGCAGAAAAGTATAAGGAATATATATAATATTAGATAGTATACTGCAAAATTAATATGAAATATCTGGAAATTGTCTTTTTTTCGAGGTTATCAGGGTGTCTCGAAGCATCCTATGCTTTCCGGGTTTAGTCTTCTGAGCTTAAGAACAAATCAAATGCACAACAAAATAGTTATATCTAGAGCCTCCGGAGCCAACCCTCATCCCCTTACGTGAGGTTCAGATCAGTAAAGGAAGTCGCGACCAAATCCATATATATCGTGCTAGAAGATTCCTCGTAGAAGTCTCATGTACATGCTCAAGAGAATAACCTTGAGGACTGTAACTTTGATAATAAATAGCTTTTCAATGGTGAACACAGGCACACGCGCTTTGCTTCATCTCGTGGGTTTACCCTGATTAGTGTCTTAATTTCGACCGTTCTATCTTTTGCTCATGCTCACATCACAGCTTGTAAGCTTGTGGCTTGTGAGCTCGCTCAGGGTGTTTGAGGTTGTCGCACTATATAAGCTCGCGGGGGGGGGGGGGGGGGGGCGGGGTTGTAAGCTCGCTCAAGGTTGTTGGAGCGTCACTCCGTAACACGTTTGTCTGGAACATCAAGGGATCTCAATATAGGATTAGTACATTGGTTAGAAGAAGTGAATAAGCAAATAGGAATTATTTCCGACGTCGCTCATATTGGCTAATAATCTAGCAACATTCCGTTAGCCAAAGTGTAAGTATGTAGGTTGGTAAGAAGGTAGGGAGCGGCGATTGGAGCCAGAATAACTGGCTTCAGTTTGTAGGCGAAGAAATATCTAGTAATAACTATTATAAAACTTATAGTATCCCATAAGAAAATGCTTCCTTTTTTAATAAAGTGCAATTCTTATGGCAGTCGGTTGTAGAGTTGTATTTCTTTCTATTTATATTTACTTTTGTTTTCAAACAAATGCAACAGAACAATCTGATCCTATCCTATGCTCTCCCTACACGTCTAGACAAGTAGAACTTTAGCTGAGACGAGCGAGAGATAATCTATCCATCCCCAAGGTTTGGATATATTTGGATATGTTGGCATTAAATAAAGGTTTTGAAGGTTTATTGAATCGAGATGACCCCTTTCTAATCTGTAACTTTTGTTTCAGGTCCGCTGGGTTTGGAAATATATGGTGCAGCGGGAGTCCTGATGATACTTAGACTAGATTGGCCAGATCTGCGCTCTAATATGGCTTTTATAGCTGTATATCCTTTGGGACGAGCTTGCTATCATTCTTCGGGCCAGCTGCGAGAATACAGGGTCAGGGTCCCCAGACTTCAACCTCAACCCCTGGACTCAGGAAACAATATTCAACGATGTGATCTTCCGTCGCTAGATCCGTGTAGCCCTGGGGTCTCTCTTCCTGGAAATTATGCCAGTTTCCCTCCACCCGTAGCATATACCTCCCGTCAGGCAAATGCCTTAATGCGTCCGTCATTATACGTACTTAACACAGGCCTAGCGTTGATACTCTCCCTGACAGGTATTCTCACTCGTGGTGATTCTCCCAAGTAGCTACGTTGGGCATTGATGTGCATTACCGGTATATGCCTCCGGTTGGGTTGGCAATACAGGCGGAAAACCCCCGTGTCCCTAGCTAAATCATCAACGAGCGAGCCCGACCAATCGAAATTAATAGGATAAGGGTGGCAATGACATGGTTTTGGCTGGTATTCCTGTCGGATGGTGTGATGCCATACCAGTCGATGGCTGGCAAATTTTCAGTGGGTTAACTTTGTTTATCGACAAGGTTAACGTGACATTCATTCCCCCATCATTGCAATTTGCAGGAATTGGTTGTGGATCGTGTATTGGATCGGGATGATGTTGTGCAAAACAATAGGTAGTCGGGGCCGACCAAGGCGTCGTTGAGGTAATTCTCATTGAGATGCGCTAAGGCTCTCCAGGGGAGCATAATAAATAAACACCTGATGGACGAACTAATAGTTTGGAACACCTTCATGGTTATAGACAGGTGGAGCCTAATGGATTGCTGGAGCCAGCGCAACTTTAAATACAGGACAAGATTATCCGAGGCCACTTGTTGCTGTGAAGCGATCGCATGGGAACATTTTTTGTTTATACCATTACTTCTATTCAATCCCACCAAGGGGAATCATGAGGAGCCACCTGGAAACTTGGGTGTCTGCTAGCTCCAATCCCTATGTACTGCAAGGAAGCAAAGTTAAGAGCCCAAAGGGCGGATAACTGACACAAACATGGGAACAACTGGTGGTGCACGTTCAGCGCATATTTTCATGTCTCATCTACTTAGTTGTGTTGCGATTCAATAGCCAGGGCTGTGCTGTTGAACGAGAGGAGCACAGGACTATTGGATCCAGTCAAGCTGGATTCAGATGGGACTCACGTCAGCATATCATGAAACATCATGACAACTTTGAATTAACATTCAGAGCCTCGAGTTAAATTTTTTATAAGGTTTGTAGTTGTACCTTGTGAGCAAATATCACTTGGTTAGCCTCTCCTCATGGTCCCCTCACTGGAACCGAATAGGAGTAATGAGTTTTTAAAAACAAAAAAACTTGGTTAGCCTGAGACTTGCGAGTGAACACTGTATTCAAGCCAGGTCAAGCTCTACAATAGAAAGCTGGTGCCAAGGTGTAGTTCCGGTCTGTCACAACTTTTCACCTTCGCGGCAGACACATGTCCGCAGTTCCTAATCAGCATAGCTAGGGTGAAGGTCAAAGGGGGCAAGGGGCTTCTATAACCTGCAGGAATCAACTGCTTGCAGGAATAAACTGAAATACAAGGAAAACCCTTGCCTGCCCATACATGCTTACCTCGCTGAGATGCCTATTTCTGTAAAAGAATCATACCAGAATATGTGAAATATGTGAGGGTACATTATATTATGGGCGTTTAGGTAAACCTGGCAACCTGCGACCACGTTTTGCCCTAGCAGTTCCACTCTCCAACACAATATGCCCGTTTAGTTTATCTTCCATTGTTAGACGCTGATTCTTACACTCCAATCTACCTATATATTAGAGGCAATCAATCCCCTCCCCTTGCCAATACCCACAGGGGGCTATAATATAATAGTGCTCCATATAGCCTTAAGAGATTGAGTAGGCTCCAACCCGTCAAATTGACATACTATTGTTCACCCACGTTTCAAAATACCAGAGGCTAAGTTGTTCTCTGAGCACTCGTGGAGCGGACTCGCCAACGTATTTAGTTGGTTTTAACTTCGGTGGTCCGTATAGAGGGGTATTTCTGGGTCCCTACCTCGGTGGCTGAGGACTTATTGAGTATAATGATTTATATTATGACGCACTGGTGTACATCCACACCACCTCCCAATTGATATTGCCTAGTCAATCAAAAGCCTTGAAGCATAAAGAATCGAAGATGACCCCGGCGGAGAGGGGGAGTAAAAGCAGTAAGTGATATTCATCAATAGGTAGATACTTCGACCAGTGGTTCAAGTGGTCGAGTATATATCCTCTCAAGTAAAAATAAAGCATATTCATACATATCCGCATTCTTTGTTTTTTTCTGGGATCGGCAATGAGCTTCATACACTCTACGCGAGTTCTCAGGTCCAATACAAATACAAGATTTTGTACTATAACAAATATCCATTGTATACACGCGTGATTCCAATCCTTCCATTTATACTTTATCATGTTCTCTTGGACCGAACAGGAGTACCTAACGAGTATATTTAAAAAAAAAAAGATTTATCATGTTCTTTTGGGTGAGTAATAAGTTTTGTTCATCAAAATGGGGAACTTCATAAATTGCCAGACATCCCAATATACCTGACAGGTACTCTGTTTGTAGTCAAATTGTAGAGCCCTACAGCAATTGACCGGTCGATGGGATGGATGGGTCGATGGGATGCGAGCGACTAGAGTATATTAGGATTAAGTGTGCTAAATACAGGTCTTTCAGGTGCAGGCCCGGTATCCTCAGGCCGAGGTTTAGGGGTCGAGCGTTTGTACAGAAATTCATTATCCCAAGCAAGTTCTACTGAGACAGATACATAGAACTGGCTAAACCAACTCTTATGGGCTAGACTATCCCATCGACCCATCCATCCCATCGAGCGGTCAATTGCTGTAGCTGCCATGCCGCGGAGTACAAACGTAGGCGGTTATGCCTGTAGCTATATAAACGAATTGAAGCCGCCACATGATTAGTTCAGATAGTGATGAGTCAGATAGCATATGTAGATATGTAGTTGGGATCGCATCAGCAGATATATATGTACCTAGTGTAGGGTCTGGGCACGAGACATTATGTTGCAAGCCAGACTAGCGTAGGGTGTACCTAGCATACTTAGAATTATCCCGGGCAGTATGTTACGTAGGGTATGCTGCGCGCGGTGAGGTGGGGTAGCGCATGAATAGGACGCGGTATGAACGGTTTTCCCGCATTGAAAAGGGGCGTATGCACAGAGTCACGCCCAGCAGAGAGTGTGGTAGTGTTGTACCCTAGTTGAAAGAGTCGCTGTATCTCTAACATGTTCCATAAAGTCAGGGCAATTCATATAAGTCTCACAATTTCCAGTGGCAATTCAAACGTTTACTCAATATATGATTTGAATTCTCTCCATTGTATGTACAGTATATGCATTGGTAATATTAATCGCTCATGGCATATGTACGCACTCTTGCAAGGATTCTCTGTATTCGGGAATTATCTCAACTCTTATCGATTGAGAAATTACCTAGCAATACACAAAAGCTCAACTTCTCAACTTCCTCTTCATACAACTTTCAGACCGAAGCTATTGTATTACAGATATGTGAATCAATGTCAAGAAAACCTCTGATTTTCTGGGTTTCACAAGACGTCGCGCATCAGAATCGGTTTACATTTCGTCCGGTAAATATTGATGTACTAGCGAACCAAAAGATGGCGTTCTGACTACTGATATTTCTCTTCCCCATATTGGGGTTTGTCCTCCTCACACTTATGCACAGTAGTAGTATGTTAGCTGCCGTTCCACACATTCACCAGCAGTTCTGCTTGTAATCATGCATACATTATACTCGTTAGGCTGTGGATCATGTGACCATGTGATATTCCGGCCTGCCGCATCTTGGCATTAGATCATCATGAAACGTTATATATAAATATCTTGAGAATTGCACTATGCAAACTAAATAATGTTCAACTACGGAGTGGGTCATGCTGTATAACCCACCGTCATGTAACTCCGTCACATAATGGTGCTAGTCCTATGCATCGGCAGATTTGAACGGGATGCCGAATGCCGTTCGGTATGCCGATCCGGCACATGCAATATGGCAACCTGAAAACAACCGACCAGACTACGTGTATTTTGTGTCAATCTACCCGAAACCAACAGTGTTGACATTTTAATTTTACTTCCTAATGTGAACAGTTGCTTCTTTGATACCTACTTTACCGATCGTGTGATTTGCACTCCGCATCCAAAAGCAGGGCACGAGAAAAGCTTAATTGCATGTGATGAAACTTAACCTTCCCCAAATTTCGTGTTCCCATCTTAATATTCACGCGCACGTTTGTTCGCGCTGTAATCTGCGATGCTGCCTTTGAATTGCATGTGCATTGAGTCATTATTGAAAACAAACGCATTGAAGATTAGCCACTACAGCAACCCACTCCAATAGAGCAATGTCCTCTCGACTCAACATATGATTCCAAGTTCTAGATATTTTCTCGATATATAACCACGATGCATATTCATCCAAGCTTCAGCTACCCTGATTCCCATTTTGCAGATACAAATGGCTATATACAACTATCCCTCTGGACATTGGATCTCTCACCTACGCACTTTCCATTCTTGCTATACCTATAGTTTTATAGGTATCCTTTGAGCTCTGCAATATTATAAATGAACCCAAAATGGCGAGAATCCGCCCTCCCCTTCCCCCCTATCCCCATCGCCCATTGCTCCCTGTCCCATTTGCAGATGCTTGCCGTACATACCATATCACTGAGAGAAGGGTGAGGTGGGTGGTAGGAAAGAGGAGGAGAGATTGAGAGAGCTGACAGGAACAGCGAGCTGCGGGAAGTGTACCGTTCACGGTATCGCTTAAACCTGCTTCGTTTTTCAATGCCATACTGGGATGAAATCATAGAGTCTTCCCCTCATCCCACAGTATCTACCTTCACCCCCCATATCAATATCCCTCCTTTAGTGAGAAGATCATACTCCACCTGCTAATGCCCAACCTATCTCTCCATCAACATTGATATCATCATTGTTTTGCAAATCCCAGGAAAACGCAGCAATCCTCCACGTTCCTCTCCTTCTTCATCATCAATATCGCCCATTCGAACATCGTCTCAGCCCTAGAAAGCTCCACCCCGACATCTTGAAGCTAAATTGACGCAGACTATACCCCGACGAAAATCTGTCGAGTGGGGCAAGCGAGTAGACAAGATCAAAGGATCACCCTCATTTTCCATGTTCCAATCAAGTACGCCTATAGATATAGATGTGGAAGTTAGCATAATTCATAATTTATTACCCTAGCTCACACAAAGCTGGAAATCTTATACCCAATACTTCCGGGATCAAACCCCCTCCAAATCTCCAGCAAAGAAATATACGCACCATTTGTTTCCTCCTCTTCTCCTTCCGCCGATGTTGCCCATGCCTGCCTATTAATCCACCATCTTAATCTCCAAATCCACCTAGTTTGGCTTTTGAAGTGCGAAAGTTAATTGGGGTGTTGTATTGTGTGTGTGTGTGAATTGAGGTGGTGAGAGGGTGAAATGGGTAATTGTGGTTGCGATTATAAGTGTAATCATTTTGTCCCGAAGATGGATGGAGGACCACTTTATTCAAACTATACTATACTCAAACACACATCAGAAGGGAAGGAACAAATACCATTAACACACAAAGAAGAAACGAATAAGCAATTGAAAGACGTTAAGATAGACAACATCCATGACTGTATAATGAAGATCAAAAACATAACGCAAGAGACAAAATAGTCAAATACAACTCTTCCCGTCAGTTTATCCCCACCCACCCAGGGGATAGGATGAGTTCCCTGCTTGTTAGACGTAGATGTTTAGAACGAAATAAAGAAAAAGCAAAGCAATGTATGTATGAAGCGAATCGAAAAGCACCACAACCGCCCCCCTTCCCCAATTCCTCAACGGATACGAAGAAAGTAGGATAAAGCACAATACGCACCTCCCATGGCCCTCCCACAACGATGATGAGATCAGCACTTGTATTGTAGGAAACTTGCCGTGCAAAATAAGAAGAAAAAATGCAACGTAAGAAACACAGAACGCACAGGCAAACCATGCATCCAGTCACCATAGAGCTGCGAGGGATGAACTGGTTTACAGGCAAAAAAGATAGGACAACAGAAAAGATAGTAGGTAGTGAAGGTCTCGCTCGTCCTAGTCGCTTTTTGTCCCGTTGTTTAAAATATGAAATCCACAATGTACAGTTTCGACGATCCCTTGCGAGGCACTTCCCTTTACTCTGCTCCACCATCCGCCGCCTTCGCAGTTGCATTTAGCTATCGCAGTTGCATTCACCATCCCAACAAACAAATTAGCAACTTCCTCCCAATCTTCATCATTCCCAAGGGTCCCTTCAGATAGTCCCTTCTAACCCAGCCGTACCCTCCATCACACACACCCCCCGCAAAATTCTACCACCACCTGAAGAGCCAGCAACCTAAGCCTGTCCTCCCCTCAACTGCTTAATCAGCTCATCCCTCCTCGCCACCTTTCTCCTCAGCCTTGCTGCCTCCCTTTCTACCTGCGTCACTCGTCCCTGCAAGCTCCTAACCAATTCATTTCTCCCCACAACGTACATCACCAAACTTTCCCTACTCAGCGTGGGATGGTTACCCGTTGCTCCATTCTCACCCTCCCCAGTAGGACCATCTGTAGAAGCATTCTCTCCAAGTTGAGAAATTTCTGCCGGAATTGTGACACCTGGAGCACCTCCGGATGCAAGAACTGATCGGAGAAGTATCGACTCGTATCGCCGGTGAAGAGAAGCAAGTTCAGCATCATCACTCGCACTAGAAAATCCAGACCCATCATCTGCATTGTATGTACCGTTACCATTGGTCATGGCGTTACCACCCTCAACATCCGAGTCGGAATCTGAGTCAATATCAATGTTGTGTGGGCCGGGGGCGCCGGGAGCGGTGTATGGTACAACATGATGTTGAATGTGAGTATGTAGATGGGGGTTATGCGGAAGTGGTGGAGGATGGAATGTTCCTGCCATTGGTGCTTGAGGTGCACCTTGATGCTGTTGCTGAACGGGAGGATGAGGTAATACGTGTTGCAGTTGCTGAGGTGGCAGAGTGTGGTGATGATGCACCGCTGCCGCTGCTCGACCACGATGACCCGGTGGTGGCTGGTGCTGGAAAGGAAGCACGTGAGCTGCTCCTGGCTCCTCGTCCCCTTTTGCAGCCCCGTTTGCCCCTGAAGTTCGACCTTGTTGATTTTCTCTTTGCACTTGCTCTGACGCCGCTTCTTCTTCTACCTCAGCAACGGCCACAACACCTCCGCTAGCAGCGGATGGACCTGATGCAGTTTTCCGTCGCTTATTCCCGGTGGGAGCTGGACTCCCTACTGCAGCATTTGATGCACCACCCCCCTCTTTGACTTTGCGCTACCAGCCACTTCTGGGTTCTCTGGTGGATTATCCCTATACCTTTTCAGTGCTCTGCTCACTGTGCTCTGATTAATCTCTTTTCCGAAGCTCTGAGCAAACCATGTGACGAGGTCCTTCTGTTTTAAATCTGGGTGTGATCGGGAGTGTACGTAGAGCTGGTATCGTTCACCATCTGTGGGGTCTTCGTATGGTCTGCGTTTGTGTGTGGATTGAGGTGCAGGAGTAGAGGGGTTTGCGGCGGTGGTGTTATTTGGTGCGGAAGTGGGGGTGGATGTAGGTGGGGGTTGGGAAGTTGCCGATGTGGGTGGTGGGGTAGAAGTCATATTGGCTAGACTTCGAGTATTCTTCCTCGGTGGATTAGGTGTGAATATGTAGATTAGATGTGCCGATGTTCACCGGGTATGTAATTTTGTATGTTGGATGCCAAAATATGACTTCCTATGCACGTGCCCCAATCCAATACCGCTGTAAATCCACTTCCGAGTCTCTCACTCTTTTCACCCTTCCCTTTTAATTTTGTTGAAGAATTTAGGACTCAACAAAGTACCCCGCTCTTCAGCAAATCCAAGCCTTCAGCCAGCCCAAAGCAAAGCGTTCCGTGCCCCAGAAAGCCTGCGTTAAGTGAATCGGTAGAGGTAATTAATGTAGCGTGGTATGCAATGTAGTTATATGATCTCGCGCTTGTTCTTTCTGTTGCTCTGACTGTCAGCAAGCCGTTGATGGCATTAAATGAAAAGTTTAACCGAGCAGGAAGAAGTACTAGCAAGAATAAAATGAAAACATGGGGAAAGAAGCAGAAGTGAATAATGTTGATGCAGTTTAGCGAGTTCCTCGTGCTCGTCGTGCCGGGTCAAGGCAAGGACCCGCGTGAATGCGAACGTGAAGAAGTGACGACAAGCCCAAGGGAACGTGATGCCGCCTCCCCAGAGCCGTGTGCTATGTCGTATTCGTGTAGTGCCAGTTGCAGTCGGTATGTCGATATTTGTGTGAAGTACCACCTGCTGTCGCGGTGACTTGCGTCGACGTCTCGTATTGAACTGGCGGTGAATAAAGTGAACAAAGAATTATGCAACCGCTGCGTGACTCTGAAAACGAAACAACGTGAAACGCCACTAAGCCGCAAGCAAACTCCGCGGCGAAAACGAACGCCGGCGCCAAGACACCAGCGACGGAACCCGGCCGCCAGGGTGGCTGGAGAGCAGTAATGCTGGTGCCATGATGCGATCCGCTGGCTGGGAATATCCACCCACCCTCTTTCAATCAGTGGCAAATTTGCGTGACAGCAAAGCAGCCAGAGGTTGGATATGTAGACAAGGCAGGCTGGTGAGGTTGCTCCCGATCATGGATGATGTAGAGTTGTTCGGTGATGTAGGCTATCGTGATCCTGTTCCACCCCCCCACCGCCCACCCTCCTGCTTGCTGGTACCCCTCTTTTCCCTCGACCACGATATTCGGGACAAACAACGTTCCGACGGGGTACAACATGCCGGCAAAAATACAGCGACAAAAGGCAGAACGGGTCAAAATCAACAGACAGAACATGAAACAGCACAACTCACCTCGGTTTGCTCGCACTGTCGCTGTCGCAAAAGATCTTCTATCAAGAGACTCGCGGGTTGGGGGGTTCGGAGCGCCCTCGCCGCATTATATATCCAGTACTGGGCTCAGGCATTACATACATGCGCTACCACCCCCTAGTAATTCTAGCCCGATGCAGTCTACCGCACACCTCCTGGAAAAAAAATGCATGCGTCCCTCATTGCAGGTTTTTTTCTTCCCATTCACCTACCAGTGCACAGCACATACCCATACCGCCCATCCAGTGGAGAATTGAATGTGGATCTATGTTGCAACGTGTACATGAGGGCATGAGTGTAAAACTGATGCTAGGAGGCGAGGAGGGAGGGGCGAATTGAACCCATTCACCATTCATAGTCCATTTTGGCTTGTGTCATTGATCCTCAGGTATTAATTGCAAAGTCACTGTAATCAAAGCAATGCACCACAAAACGAGGATAAATCCTCTCGCTTTTCTTCATACTTTCTTCATGCGGCTTGAATGCCGCATGCATGCATTTTATTTGTTACTTCTGCTACACCCATCTAAAAACAGCGAATGTAACCTAAGCCTAATCGTGCCAATGACAACCGAGTTTGAACTGATCAGCAGGGATTGATTGTTCATTTGCTTGCATGCAGCTTCTCTTCCGCCTGAGCGTGGATGTTTGACTCCCCACAGTAAATTAGCAGTGTGAGACCCAAGTGTCACTGTGAAATTCTCTCGAGCTCCTGCAAATGACAGGTAGGTTCTCCAAATGAGCATGGTGAGGACTATGTGGCGATAACCCCTAAGTAGCTGGAACTCAGCTCCAATGGCATTATGCGTGAACTTCAGTCGTGAACCCTACTACCTACTAGCCTTGTTGGCACGGTTTGCAGGGAGTATGTATACTCTATGCGTAGATTGCCCATTGGGTCGGCTGTGGGTGGCTGTTCGATGCTCGATCGTTGTGAGAGGACCAGGAAAGAAGGTTGGATCGAAGCTGGAAAGAAGGAATGAAGAACAACACCGGAAAAAATTCTCCGACAATGAAATATTTTCCCAATATAGTAATAATCTCAATTTCGAGAGTAAGTACCGCGCAACCAACAAACCAACCGCAAACTGTCGCGGCTCTCAGAAGAGGGCAGTTTGAATCAGCAACTTCAAGTAATATTGCTCAATGGAAGAGACGATACGCTCACGTAACAGCTCCCCCAGAGACACGAAACTTGCAAAAAGCCAACCCATGCACTAGTCTCGGTCCCACATGCACATGCTCGTATGTATGGGAGCGGAATGAAGAAGTGACATCCTGAGTAGGTACCTCAACAATCGTTGTTGGGAACGTCACCGGTGTGCAGTATTACATGTCAGTTCAAGTTGGATGCAGCGAATCAGCACCTGTAACCCACTGTGGTTGCATCAGCCTCAACTGTAATGGATATAATGAAGCGCCAACAATGAGATAAGGTGGTGTTCAATTTTCGCGCCAATGATAACGTAAGAGTCTTCGGAATCGCCACCGGGCTAACATCATCGGCTGCTCCGGATACCGACTAGAGCGGGCCGATAATTCCCAGCTGGCGAAGTTACCCAGCGCCGCAGCTCAGAAGCAGGAAATAAGGCTACCCAAAAACATGGCAATGTTCCGGCCCCCAACTTATCACTTTCAGATTGCATGCACTCGTCCTATCAAGTCACGATTTTGATCATGATGATATCGAAAGATAGTTTTGCTATCGAAAGATAAGTTGAAGCTCAACCAAATTTACAATCCCTTTTAACATCAAACCGTGTTGCGCGCATATCTGCTCCACGTTCACATGCACGCTTGCATGCATGGATGCACCCTACCCCCTGAACTGAATGAGTTGGCACCAGCAGTGACGAGTTGAGACTTTGACCGACTGACTAATTGCGCATTTTTTTTGCATGATATCACATGTTTGTTGAGGCTGCATTCGGCTCGTGTGCAAGTGCATGCATTTGGTCGGTATAACGTTCCCTTGCCGATAGCAATAATATGCCCTTTAGCCGAGAGAGCCTGTTTTACATACCTTTATGTACCGACATATACACATTTTCGCGATATGTTGTATATCCAGACTTGCATGCAGAAGCTGCATCAAACCTGACTTGTTTGTGATATGTATAAAACCAGGATGTGACAGGACTTTAACATAGTGATAATTTAATATGTCTTGTATATAGGTAGTCCACTGTCTGGTGGAGTTTTTAACTTGGGCTTAAGTTTTGCCTCGCCTATCGCGCTTGCAATTGCAGTGCGAAAGCGGGCAACATCTCTATGGACTGCAGGAGATATATTCCGCGCGGGGGACAATCTAGAAGAATTCAGATCTCTGTTTCACCTCAAGTCACCACAGCCTTCAAATATCAAGATCTAGAATATCTGTATGCTAAGCGGTTATGCGTAACCTCCAATCTCCATCTGCTACTGCTTGCTTCTCGGCTCTACTCCCGACTTGTCTAGGGCGCTCGATCCCCATAACGGTGTTCGATTGATGACGATCGCCGTAGCCAAGCCTTCATCCGATTTTGGTTTGCCGTGCGAATTACAATAAATGCACCACATCATCCCGCCTTCCGAGGCTTATGTATGTAAGTTTTCCGGCATTGCCTTACAGTACCAGCCAAGGCGGTTACTAAATCGGCGAGTGCAAAATTGTGCGACGTGAATCAGATGAGTGGTGGATCGGGCTGGGGTCCACTTACTCCATGCGCATGGGTCCACATGCACCAATCCATGTACATGCGGCCTTGTTGGATGGATGGTTTTGGAGATATACCTATGATACATACGATAATGTGGGAGTGCACGAAGGATATTGAAATCGATACTCGTATAGTTGGTCCTGAAGGTTGCTGGATAGGTAAGTCACGTACGTTCTGTTCTGTACAGTAACATCCGAAGTTGTCAACAGCTTCCTTGCGCTCAGTGGCGCAACGCAACCGTCTTCAACGGTATACCACCCACCACTTTCCTCTGGATATACCTACAGGCATCAAATATCAAATTCAATTACCCATCCAACGGAATGTGATGTGTGATCCATATAATCTGCCACATCATCACCTCTGCCAAGGATATTGACAACACATGCACTTGGTAGCGAAGTGCGAAAGCAAGCAAATTATGCCAACCAAGGGTGAGGAGAGAGACAAGACATTCTCAACTGGAAGCATTCTACCCATGAGGAGGAGTGAGAATATGAGGGCACCGCAATTTCAACCAATGAGAACACCTTGAGGTTCCACAATGCATACATTCCCATGCCCAACAAGATGTATCCGGCTTGCCGCCTGAAAGAAAAAGCCTTACTCAGGATACAACGACCAGCACATGCATGCATCCATCAGGCTGCTGCATTCTCAATGGATCCCTGCCGATTCAAGGAAATAACCGGATTCCTCGCCGCCGTTGCAATGGTTAAATGGATATTATTCGATGCAAGCGATGAATCAAGTTAAAACAAAAAAACATGCAAGGAGATGGAGAAGCCACTTGCGATCATCCTACCCATGTTCTGTTGTAAGTATCGTTCGGTCCCGGCCAAGTCCAAACTTTAAATTATATCCGGCAAGTCGTATTGCCGACTGAACAGGTCCCATTGTCATTATTATTGACTTCGAGATCGCTGAGATATTGATTAGAATAGGCGGAGGGAAGGTAGTTATGGAGATAAGGATGCCTGAAATCAGGACCCCGAGCGTCCGATAGAAGCACTCTAAGAAGTCACGTGACTGATGGGATGAGCATTTTATTTATTTTTTAAATACTCTTACTTTTACTCATACTTATATTCGGTTCACGCAAGGGGGTCATCCGGAAACAAGGAAAGGCAAGTTATTCTGGCAGGTCCGGCGGATATGTACACCTCGGGTGCTAAAAGGCAAAAACAAGAGACGCAATAATCTCAAGTGCCAATCGGCAAAACAAAACAGTCACTGCAAGACTCGAGTTCCAATCGACAAAACCAGAAACAAAGGCGAAGTTAAATATCCAGTGATGGGCAGAAGATGGATCGGGGTCCCCATGCTGTCATTAACCGGCGACCCCATGGGGCATGACGGAGACCGACAAAGAACTCAAAATGCATACAGGTGACGGGGGTGGCTTCCGGCGAGTATCGATACAAAGAGGTGAAAAAGGCTTCCACGGTGTCCCAGTTTTCCCCGTCCTCCTCCTGAATAGCAGTTGAGGTCTTCCCAATCCTTAATGCTGCCTGTGTGTGCTCACTTCCGGACGGTCGAAAGTGATATGTTTGCCATCTTGAATGTCATGACACACTGGCAAGTACAGGTCTCGGATGCATATATGGTGTAACCAGTACTTTTGAGGCCCCCGGCTTGTTCGCAGCCATGTGTATGCTGAGAGGGCGTGTCGGTTCCATTCTGATTCCTGACTCCGAACCCTTGTGCTGTGCGTATCTGGCTCCCGTGTGGTCGACCCTGGCAGAGGCCAACCGTCGTGGAGATGGCTGGGGCTGAGTCGCATAGAATTGCTAGATTGTGGAGCCCTTCTGTGCTGAGAGAGCTTGAGCAATGGGGCCAACTAGATTAGAGCAATGGCATTAGTCTGGTTCAATGGCATGTCGCTCAGCCTCGGCGAGTACCACCAGGTACGCAGGCTTCGAGATGGAGGGGTTGCCCCGCGAGCATGGCTGGTGCGCAGTGTGCATAGCGTCCGGTACCGTCTGTGTAACATATTCTCCACCCCTCGTCTAAGATTCCACCTGTCGTCGCTGCCTATCGCACCTTGTTGCCAGAGTCCGGATCTGAAAGGCACATGAAGTGGCGCTGCCATATGCGGTTCAGATCACTAGATTTCCGACCCCACCTCTCAATATACCTGGGATAGAGACTACAATCTTGAGCAATAACATCCCGGGGACACTGGGGCACACGAGGAAGGCACAAACAAGTGGTGGTGAATGTTACCAGCTTCTTAATCAGCACCCACGAGGAGTATATAATTTCACAACTACGAGGAGGATTTCGTCATAATCGACGAGGGGAATTCCTCACCACCCAGTGGTTCCCCTCATACGCCCGGGGGATTTGCTTATTGCAACCTCTGAGGCGTTTTCCTAATTCCTAAGGATGTCTTCTTAGCCATGGCCAAGGTGGGTTTCCTAGCCATTCCCAAGGAGGTTTTCCTAACAGGCTTTCCTAACTCTCCCCAAAAGCACAGGAGGCGCCGAAGGTCACGCACAAACAGTGAGATCAGGAAGATGCAGTTGTGATTGCCAGCGGAGCAAATTAAGTAGACAGCCTTCAAGGTGCAAGATATCTTTAAAAATTACGTCAGCCGACTTATTGTAAATAACCGAAAGGGAACGGAACAACAAAAGTTGCCTCTCGAAGAAAACATTCTGAGGCTCACCTATGAGCTTCTAAAGCTGAGCTAAGAAAAAGACTACAATTTGGTCAGATTTCAGAAGTATCCTACCACATCTCCGTGACCTGAAGGTAGAAATCGGGAATAGTTCTTCTCTGGCAACTCCGGCACTGAAGGGAAATGTAGCGGAGGTCCTCCAAGGGCGGCAAAGGGTGCAGCATTGTAAACAACACCAATGGCAAAGGAGGAGCCATCAGCGCAATCCACAAAGAGAACCCAGAAGAAAATCCACGGCTGTGACAGCAACGACAAAATGCCTGGTAGGGATCGAAATATGCTCCGTCACTCTTGGGGCTTGAGGAAACCGAAATGGATAGTGATATGGCAGAAACTAAAGAAACCAGTGTAATAGTCATGGAAAGCGTTAAACTTCCTTGGAGTGCTCATGTGAGGAAGCTTGAGAAAGTGCAGCCTGTGGTAGAAGAGAGCTTAGGCGACCATATTTAAGGGCCGGTGGCTTAGAAAGTTGCCATATCAACCGAGTTCCGGGTGCATAAAGAATGTCCTTATTTTGTGAGCGAAAACTTTTCGAACTAGTAAATCTGCTTGAGGAGCATGCGGCTGAATTATATGTTTTTGCATTTAAAAAAGGGTCGACCGTTATCGGTGGCAAAAACCTGCGGAAAAATTGACGGAGAATGAGGGTATTCATGAGTCGGATTCACACCAACAAATTCCAAGGTGCCAGAAATGCTACCCATTTGAAACCATACTGAAGATTGAAAAGAATCACGGATCGGTGTATTTAAAACAGTGGAAGGACAAGTGCTCATTCTGGAATATATACTGGCTCTCGATGAATTATGGAAAAGGACTGGCAGGAATTTGATAAGATGGGGGGCTCGGCGGAGATGGGGAAGGATTAAAACGTTTATTGCAGCATATGAAATATCATCTAGCCTAGCACAGTGCTTGGAGTGTATGGTGCTTAAAATGCTTCAGTGGAAGTGTCAAAGGAGAAGGGGAGCTGTGGGGTTTGAGGCACAAGCGCAGATTGAGATGGTGGTCACCGAGGAGGATTCAGTGAATGAGTGGCCATGGAGATATCACATGTACGCCGCTGGGGGAGAAGGTGAGTCGGATGCCAAGTTCTTCGAAACATATTTGATTCTTTATGGCGAGCGGAGGAGGATTCGGATGATGATATTTATGAAAAGAGTCCTTGTCTTTGCTGGTTTAATGTTTGCCATCGGTTGATTGAAGTGAGGGGATCTGAGTTGTTTGTTGGGGACAGAGTTTGTATCTATGAAAGAGAATGGAGTGCATATATTTTACGTGACTGACAATTGGTGTGTCGTGAAAATGAGGTAAGTGGTGGAGTGTCTTGTTTTCATCCTGTATCAATAAGACTATAGGAGATTGTGTATGATGGAGAGGCCTGCGTGAGTCGTTGGGAGTCATCATTCATCTATTCTGATTTCTTGCGCACGTGATAAGTACAAAGTTAGAGAGATTCCCAAAGGAGTAAGCACTACTGGTTCGAGCTAGTGTGGTTCGCACGCCAACCAGTCACGCACCTTCGATCCCGTCAATCCCACCTGAACCTCAACTCGCCTGGACTTTTCACTTATATTTCGATATCCTTCATAGCTATAATAGCTGATTTTGCCATTTACACTACAGCTGTCAACATAAACACCTGTCTCGTTGGAACAGTAGGTCGAGCGGAAGCCTATATCCGGAACGAGCATTATCTCCTGTGCTAGTTTACAACTACATACACACTGGAATTAACCCAAACTAGTATCTCTATACATCTACATCATGGGAAAAGATTCCAACTGTGTAATGCCGTGGATAAAGACCTTGAGTGGGTGCAATTGGAAAAAGGTGCCTGAAGCAAGCCAAACCGGGAATAGAGAAGAAACTACAGATTATAATGTAGGGGTGAGGGAGAAGGTAGATGAAGAGAAGACGACGGGTTCTATTGGCGAAAAGAAGAGGCTGGATTGGAAGTGGAGGAATAATAGGAGGATAAAAGAGGGGTGCAGGAGGCTGAAAGATAGGGGGTCGTCAAAGGAGAGAGAAAAGCATGTGACTGGTGGGGAGGTGGAGGTTGGGGATGGGGAGGGGAGGAGAGAGGGGAAGAGGGTGAGACTGAGAAGGAGTCGGACAGGGATGGTGAGAAGAGATACGTATGTAACTGCCGCGGGAGGCAATAATATCCGTGACGAGGAGACACCGAAAGAGGTGTTAGAGAAGGAGGAGAAGCAGGGAGATGGAGCCTATGGTAATGGAAATGGCATACCGGTGAAAGACACACAGCTGAGCGACACACACATTGATGGCACACATTTGAATGGTACAAACTTGAATGACGCTCAATTAAGCGGTAGAGAACAGAACAGCACACAACTCAATAACACAGGTTGCAATGATAGGGAACCAGTCAAATTCAATGAGGGAGAAGTCGACGAGGGAAAGGTAAACGGGATAATAGCCAACAGGATTTTGGAGATGGAGGGGGAGATGGAAACGGCACCCCCCCAATGCCTGACTGTACAGGATTTCGTGGATCGGATTCACAAGGATCCTTATGATTTTATCAATGGGGTACCCGACCTAGCTCCAACTCCAAAGAATGAAGCAAAACCAGCCCGTCAACTAGTCAAAAACGTGAGAGATGGTTCCCTCTTGGTCACCGATTTGGTGAAGCGGCTTTATAGGAACCCCGCAGGGTTCATCAATGGGCAATCAAACATGGATGCAGCTCCACCATCGGTGATATTCGGTGAAGCAGCCAAAGTACGAGGATTAGAGCCAGAAAAGGAATTTATACAACGCATGCTGTTGCTCAAACATGCCCCGTCTTACCTCAAAGCAGGAAAAGATGAAGCATCCAAACCAGAATCAAGCAGGCCTAAGTCCGATACACCCGATCCGACCGAACTTGAATCTCTCAAGGTTGAGCATATTAAACCTGGGTTTGCTGCACTTGGGTCCAGTATTATTGCTGTTCGGGGTCTTGTGGCACAGGTTATTAAACCGATAACCAAAATTACCGGACATCCGGGGGTTCATCTTTCCACACATTCTCAGTTGAGGCCTGCGCCTGCTGAATCTAGTACCGGGACTGTACCACCAGCTCCAACGGCGAATGAAGTTACGGAAAATATGAGAGAAAACGGGAGCCATGGCGCTTATCACTACAACTTCGATGGCGGAAGGGTTTCGTCGGATGGTTTTCCGCGGGTGGGGGGCAGGTTTATGCTTAAAGGTTCGTTTGAGAAACTTACCCGAGAGAAGTTGCAGCAAGGAGCGGAAATCTTGTAGTGAAGGAAAGTTAGGAAACCACAGGGGGAAGTTCCATTTGGCTGACGTGGGGAAAGACCCTGCCTAGGAAGGCTCGGGTGGAAAGGTAGATAGACGGCAGTCAATGAGCCTTCTCACAGAAAGTGGATCAAGCCCTACTCTGGTAGCCAGCTCCATTAACCCACCGCCAGGCCTAGACCTACGGAGTCCGAGTGTGCCTTTTAGGGATCCTTGGCAGAATGCTGGCATCATGGCTGTATTGCCAACACATCTCCCTGGGCGAGAGGTAGAACTTTCCATGACTAAGGTAAAACCCTGGCTCAATAGTATTTTAGGGCTCAATGCTGACAGAAATTCTGGAACAGGAGGCGAGACTTGTGTTTGCCCACGAGCAGCGGCTAGAAGCGAGACTGAGGTGTGCCGGGAGGCGATATGGAGTTACGCCTGGAGGTGACGGCTTTCACAAGCGAACTGCCAAACTTCAGGAATTTGGTCTGAGACTTGAGAGCCATGCACTTGACTGCCCACGCTGCTGGGACAGTTGGGCAGGGGATAGCAGGGAAGGCTGTCATTGGTGGTCATCACTTGCAGAGGAGAGTAAAATATTTAATGGAGGTGTTTGGGGACCAGCAGGCCAGGCCAGGAACCTTCTTGGAATATTTGGACTCAATGTGGAGGACCATAGAAAATCATGCGGCTATTGTTCAATTGGGGCAAGTTTCGAATTGAAACTGACATGTCCTTGGTGGCGGAGGATATGCAATGAAAGACCGGACGATGTTGATTTGGAGTCTTTGATTGGCATTGGCCGTTCCGAGACAGAGAAAGCATTGGACGATCAATTCATACTGCTAGGTGATTTGCACCACTCTATATGCATTTGCTTTCAAAATCCCTCGGTTACATCATGCGCTCTCTTGGACTGTCATTGGTGGCTCGATATCCAAAGGCTGAAAGGAGAACAGGAGGAGGAAGAGAAGAGAGTACTACTGAAAGGCAAGAATGACGTTTTCCAGAACAACTGTAAGGAAGAAGCAGTGGAGCTTGATCTGTATCCTGAATTGACCGAAGTAATGGGGGAGGAGATTTACGACTGGGTATTTGGAGAGAAAGTGCGAGCCCACGCTCGAAGGTGCAGGTGGTGTTTAAAGGGCGGCCTTCTTTGGATTCGAGAAAACTGCCCTACCTGGTGCCAACTCGTGGAATTCAAACCCAGGAATATCACAAGGGACATGTTGATTCGGCTGACGTCTTCGGCGGCAAATCGCCCAATGGATGATTCTAGGAAAGGGTGGGCTGCGAGACTCAACTTCTTGAGGAGGGTTGAGTATCATAGCAAGACCTGTACAAAATGTTGTAAAGATGGAAAGTTCAAGGTGGTGACTTGGTGCTCTGACTGGAATGAGGTGCTAGGGCACAAGCCGGATAATGTTTCTAACTCCGATGTTTTCATGTTGGCATATACCGCTGCAGAATCTGTCCCGGACAACATTGTATTTCAGGATGATTTCCTCTGGCTGGAGTACTCTATTGATGACTCGGAGGAGGACGAATTTGAAACCCTCGGGGACGATACTGAATACGCTGTACGGAGAAATGCCCAAATGACCAAAGCTGAGTCGAATCCTCTAGTTCAATGCGATCCAGAACTTGTTACGGGGGTCTTTAAGCTAGTTGTACGCAACCCAGACCCTGAGCCCATGGAAGAATTGTCGGAACCAGTTGAGGAATTACAAAATCATGATAAGTTATGTGAAGTGTGGCTGGGTGGGGAACGCTTGGATAAGAATTGTGATTGGTTGCAGGATATCCAAGAACATATTGTGGCTGTGGGTGGAGTGGCTAGGATTGGGAGTGTCATATCGAATAGCCCAGTGACTATGAGTGTTTCAAACAACGTCATGCCATTGAATGGAAATCTCAGCGAGGTACCAGGGCAAAAGCCTTCCACGTCGATGATCGAGATTCCACTGCATGGAACTGGCAGCAAGATACTCACGACCAGGTTGAACAGCGACGTTCCGGCGAATAGAAATGTCGATCCAATGAGCGAGGTCCCGATGAAAGACAATGGAAGTTTGAACAGCGAGGTAACGACGATTGGGAGTGCCAGTTCGGGTTCCGATGGTGGGGTGCCGTTGAAAGAAACCCCGGCATGTAGGAGTGAGGTGCGGATCGGAGTTACCCAAGAATGCAACTATCAACTCAAATATACAGGGTAAGGATGATTCACATATTCTCGTGGTCTTGGGATGGCAGGAACAATATTTCTGGGTGCTGATGGGTGACATATAGGTGTTCTAACAAGGAGAAAGCATAAGAGGAGAGATTGAACGAAAAAATCGCAGTGCACCATAGATCATAACTGAGAATGTTGGTAGAAATTGATAGGACTCGGCGGAAAGACAAAGAGGAGGTGGAGAGTAAACAGTTGTGGTTGAGAAGATATTGCAGGATGAGGTGGGAATGTTACTGGGTTTGAGTGCCGGGAAGGATAAACTGGGGTCGCGGTTTGCGGATGGTATGATCTGAAAGGGAGACGGAGGTATAGCGAGGGAGAAGGGAGCTCAACGTTCGTTTGCATTTGTAGAATCCTTTTTTTTCATTCTGTACCTCAAGAATATTGGGCATTCTTATCTTCCGGGAATAATCCTTACTCCAAACTTGAAAGTTCTCGTAAACCAAAAGAAGTTACCTGACCAAGGAAGACAGGTTTCCCTGTTCAGTTCACCAAGAAATTGATATATGTTTCAACATTGCCTACGTACGAGCGGATAGTACAGATAGGGTGAGTAGGAGATTCACATAGTGTCATTATTAAGAAATCTATATCAATTTTGCCATCTGGGGCAGCCATCATTTTTATAACAAGTCCATGCTTTTATAGTAAGGGAAGAGGCAATAATGATAATGCTTTTGAAATTCTGGCACTGATTACCCATTCTTAGATAACTAGAATATATTGTGTGATTGGAGATGCTTATGTCGACGACCTAGTGACTATGTAAGGAGATTTGGATGATACTTGTGAGATTCGAAATGTGCGTGCGGAGGTGTGGACATAAAGAACCTGTGTCGGATTACTTAGTAGATAGTGGTGTCTACTTAGGCTAGACTGGCCTTGTACAATCGATTATATGTGCGGCCATATGTGAACACTAGGATCCTTTGGTTGCAAGAACTTGAAAGAAGGTGTATACGGAGCCCCGGATGTAAGTAGATAAACTTGGATATGGGCACTGTTTCCATGCATAAACAGCCAACAATTAAACCTACAAGACAGAAGTTCTGCTTTTGGAATTTGTTTTCAAGTTACTTATTTCTCTCACATATCGAGAAAATAAACAAAGGAATTAATATCTGGATTCTACAGGTGGTTGAGAATATGAGTGAGGTGGTTGCCATCACACAAATTTGTATACATAATAATGTGATGTATTTTGACCTCCTGTGAGTTCTACACTTTCTGTGCACTACTACACCCATCAAGCTGAATGGGTCATAACTTGGAAGGTGGATGTTCTCGATAATCCCTAAAAGCCTAGAGGACTACAAGTGATTCTAGAAATTGGTGGGTTTTAATAGTAAATACATAACTGCTCAATTTCCGTGAGCATGCAGTTCTACTAACAGTACGTGAGTCTTGCAAGCTGGCATAGCGCCATGCCAAAAGCAGCGATATATTCATCTGGAGTACGAGCAACCGACACGGAAATTTGGCTAATTGTGCTAATTGTAGATGCAAGTATTAGGAATGTGCAGATAATGAGTGGAGCAGGAATTTCTGCCTTGAAGCAACGAATAACACATAACAAGCGAAGGCTCACTGTCTCAATGGTCTCAGACATAAAGGTAGGTATGTATCTGCATGTCGCAGCCAATGAATAATCTTCACAAAAGTCTACCACTAATATTCCATGCAGTCCGAAAAAAATATGATCCATAGCGAAATTACCCTTGTAATAGATATGATTATATGGGAGATTTCCCATAGGTATAAAGGGGCGGGTGCCTGGACGGTGAATAAATAGCTGTGGCCCTAGGTACCGTTCTTGCCCCGTCCAACAAAAGAAATAACGGCTTAGCTGGGGATATAGAAAATATCATACAGCTAGACTAGGTACTGTGGCTTTTGGTGTGGCTAAAACACTACCACATCAGTACTTTTGGTTACATCTGTTAAGGGTAAGTGCTTATTGCCTATTTAGGTATTGCTAATGCATCAAGATATAGTCATCTGCACAACTACCTTTCACTTCACCATTTTGCCTAGGAGGATCTTTTTGCTATTTGGATTTCCATGGTGCACCGTGTGACCTGATACCCTCTATCGGAATATACTGTGATATTCTGCATCTATTCTACGCCTTTTCTGTAGACACGTGGGTTCGCTTTAATATACTCATTCGCCTATCGATGGGAGGCAGTGCAAGGTCAGTCTCGTCGGAGTTGGGCATGAGTGCGGAGCCTAACTGTATTGTCGGTTCTTCAGTTCTCACATCAAAGCTATGCTGTCGGATCACGGTGTACCCCATGTAGCATGGGAAGATGGCGCGAATTACAGGGGTAAAACTACATTTTCCCAAAATGACCGTCAGGAAAATCCAAGGGAAGCTCCAACACCAGCCGGCATTGAATAGGGGTCACCGGCACCAACTGTCTTTGAGTAGGCAGAGGAGCCAGTCGAGGAGGAACGGCACCCAGGTCTTCAGGGAAGGGAACATCAATGCTCCGAGATCCACAATGGCTTCGACAACAATTACGTCGCCTAGGTGCATCAGTCATCGAGCAAACTACAAAACATAGTGCACCCGTATGGCATGACGTTCACCCAGATCCGCGAGAGCGGGGGATCACCCGAGAATCTCCAAGCGGGAGGAAAAGCACGCAAGCAGGGGCGGTGAAGTTGGCAAGACAATTTCAAGGGGCATTAGGGGATACACACCTAGTGTATGGTGGAGGTAACTGGAGGGTTCTGGGGTTCTGGAAATAGAAGGTTAGGTCATAATGGTCAGGGCGGCTGTGGCAACGGAATTGCTGATACGGACTATGGAGAGCAGCGAGAGATTTCTAGGGTGAGGCAAATTATTGAGGCGATTGATGGAATGAATGGGGTTAATGGGGGGAACCACAAGAGAGGCCAGGTGGGAAATGGTGTGCCTGTGGGACTGGAGGCTTCCACGACTCGACGACTCGACGACCCGATGACCCAAGGAGCAGCATTTTTGGTACAGCCGACTTGGCGGAGAATGGAGAGAGCAGAAGTTAGTTTAGTTAGTATACCAGGGGCTGTACCTAAGAGCTCTCGCTCGGGGGCAGGCCTGAGCAATACTGAGGGCGTCTATCTTCCACCACACAAGCGGGAAGGGACGAAGGAAGGCAAAAAGCAGAAGGTATATTAGAACAAGCCTAGGAACCATATCAAGCCGGAGAAACCGGGCCTGAGTGAAGTCAAAAGGGAATCTTCATCCTCGCGGGAGTACCCATGAAAACGAAATACATACCACCGGCACTGCGCTTGCAGAACAAGCAACTTGCCTCTCTGCCGAGCACGAGCCATAGGTATGGAGTATCCTCGAGTATCTGGAGATAGAAAGGTCAGAATTATCAACATCAACAATGATACTGCAGGACGGACCTTGTCGGAAGCAGAAAGAAATGATATACCGGAATTAGGTCCACGATCTCCTCAGTCATTACGAGAGGAGAGAGTCTTACAAACCTAGCCAAATGCTCACATGGCGCCTGTAGTAGAGCTACGGGCTGTCATGAATGATAAACAGGTTACTGTCCGTACAAGATGACGACAGGGCGCACCTTCATTGCGAGAAGAGCGTCCCGCCGGAAATCTCTCCACGGGGAGGTCACCCACTGAGTATTTCCACCTACACACCAGAGATTCTACCTGCTTTTCCCGAGGAGCAATCGGACGCATCTACGGTTCATCTACTTTTCGATTTCAATCGCAGCTTCATCTCAGTCAGAGGTCGAGACTCAGTCAGGCCCCTCGGGTCATCGGTCCGTCCGTTAATGACAGCATGGAGCCTCGTTCCTATTTGTACATATCTCGCGCGGGTCTGGCAGATTAGCTTGCCTTACCCTTGAATCCACCTGGGTTTCCGGGTGGCTCCTCATGCCCCGGGCCGCATTTATTTTTTTTTTTAAAAAAAAAAAAAAAAAAAAAGACGCATCTACAGCACCAACAACTAGCATTGCAACTCCGACTCTTCACATTGTGATACAGGGAAGGCAACGGCTTGACGTTCCTATCTCGGAGCCGTTGGCAGAAACGATGCCACTATCTCGAAACCGGCATACTGGTCGCGAGGGTTGGACCATCTTAAAACTCCGGCCTGGGTTAGGAAGGCCAGGTCAAGATGTTGTGGTATTTTCTCAACAACCGACAGAGATGGGACACGAGGCTGATCCTCCTATGATGCCTACAACAAGGGTTAGTGGAGTGGCTGTGGATGAGACCAATACGGGAACCGAGGATGACCAAGGTACAGACGACTCTCCAACTACCGATGCCCCTCAAATATCGCGACCGAGGCAAGCTTATGCCAGTGTAGTGAGTAATGCTCCTGACCCACCAACGGCAGAGCCTACTGGTATAAGTATAGGTGAGCAGCGTGAGCCGTGAATCCAATAAAGGAAGATACAAGTGACGAGTGAATAGCTGAGTGCACAGAGAAGGAACGAAGCAATAGATAGCTTTGTATGGAACCGCTGAGATGTGTCTTGATTATTATCCCCAGTGAAGTGGGGAATACACAAGCTATATATACATGGACGAACATCTAGAGACACATGAGTTCATATGGAATATCATATGGAGGATATATATGTTGAGCCGGATAAAGCCGGGCATACAACATGTGGGTCTTTAAGGTTATAGCTAGGTATGGGCGGAATGACATGTGCGACATTCTAACAAGTGGGACTTTCAGAGTAAGGAAAACGAACAAGGAGCAGAAGCCACAGATCCCATGGCGAAATTGGTACAGGTGAAGAGGTGTCCACAAACCCTCTGCTTGGTGGATCAACAGAATATCCAGTCAAACTTCAACTTAGAGAAGGGGCCATGCCTAATCAACTACTAGACGATGTGAATTACGCAGTATGGTATCAGGACACGTTGAGCAGTAACAGGAACACCGATCCTGGCTGTGGCACAAATAGTGCATTCACTTCAACGAGGTGGCCTGAAATGGAGCAAGCGGTCCCGAGAGGTCGCCCTGCTCAGCGATACCCTCAACACAATGTTTATGTGTGCCGGCCACAGCTAGTTGGAAGAGAGTGGCATATACCAGAACGACGCTGTGACCAGCATCAGTGCAACGGGTATCAGAAAACCGGATCCACACGGCATCTCCAACAACCGAATTCGGAGGAGCACCGTAGACATAGCCAATTCAATGCTGGCGGAGCTCTGATTGACGGTCCGGAAGAGACTCGGAAGGGAAAGCAGCCCATGCGAGATGCGGCACTGCAAAGTCAGTCTCGTGAGCCACGACAGGACCTTGACGGAGGTGATCAGCATTGGCAGCAGTGTCCTGAAGCGCAGCAACCTGATGAGAGAGCTCAGTTGCTCCTATACACAGATATTCACGCATATGAATACAGCCACCGGGAGCGTAACGCCAGTGCAAGTGCCACATGCAGGGTCAGACATTTGAATCCACTAGTGGGTGAGAGACAGCGGGCCTATTCAGCGATTGGGCGTGTATCTAGGTTATCACAATTTGAAGGTCAGTTAAACTTACCTTTCTTAAAATAGGTGGCACTGACACTGTGACCTAGCGGAACCCCAGTCTCCAATTATACTGAATAAAGCTGCATTGCCTTCTGGTTGTGTTCGGGGCTGTGAATGTCAAGATGCCCAGCAGTGGAGTAACAGTAGCGAGGGATTGGCGCAGGGAGGAATTAAGGGCTTTCTATCTAATGAAAGAAGCGCAATACCTGTCGCTACACCGACCGGACTACTGCTTTTACAGCATGCCAGAAAATCAACTTCACACGCGGAGAAGTTCTCTAGAAGGGCTGAGAATGAACCTGATGCACCTAGCTTGAGCAATGGAAATGGATCTCTTTGTGTAGCTGGATTTCCTTTGGCAGTTGACCAAGGAGAAGAGCTTATCGATTGGCCTAACGAAGAGTTATTTGACGGGGAGGCAACATTAAGTCAGATGGCTGCGGAAAAAGACACAGGCGAAGAAAGTCGAAGCAAAATGGACGTAGAACAACAGCAAAAAGTACCTTGGCGGCCACCACATATCCCAAAGAGCAAGTTTAAACCATTTAATAAATGCATCAGGTGTGGGGTTCATGGCCATTTTGAGCGTGATTGCAGGGAGTTCTGGAGGATATCTGGGTCAGCAACACGAGTGGACCCTGAGCTAAGAGGCTCAGAAGACGGACTCTCAGAGGAAACGGGAAGCAAATCTAGTTCCGATACTGGTCCCAACTGTACGGAATGCGGATTGTCTCACGGTTTGTGGGATTGCGAATATGCATTCATCCGACAGCAAGGTCCAAATGCACCAAGGGAATGGAGACCAGGAGACATGGTGCGGAGACAGGCGCAAGAGCAAGTTGCCGAGGGTTTCTCAGCTGAAGATCCGGACGGGCTTTTCGTAAATCACCCCTGCGAGGTTTGTTTTCCAAAAGGCACATCTCGGTTTCTTTCTGTTCGTGGCTTTAGGACACTGGGACATTTATTTTTGCGCTTGGAGAAGCGCAGGATCCTCATGAGTCCAGAAGACACTCAGTATGATGAACATCTTCGGTTGATTCTGGAAAGGATGAAGTTGAGTCACCTGGTGTGGCTTCTGAACGCAGGCTACTTCGGTCGCGCCGCAGAGGAAATTCGGACTCACATGACTGAGGAATTGCAGTCGGTGGGAAGATTGCTGGAGTGGGATTGCCCCAATGAGCATGCAGAAGGGATGGATTGGTTAGGGTACCAGGAGAGGTTGGGGATGAAAGAGGAGTTGCTGCTGGAGGTGCAGAGATGGGAGTTGTTACGATGGGTGAGTTCAAGGGTGAGCAGCGGTGGGCTTAAGCAGACGGAGAAGAGGTTGTTGGTGAAATTGTTGGATAGGCTGGAATGCAGGGAGGAGGGGGACTTGGTGGGGATAGTAAGGGGGGTTGTAGTGCCGGTGCCATTGGTGAAAAGGGGGGGTTCTGGGAGGAACAAGGGGGTGCATAAGGAAAAGAGCGAGCCGGGGATGAGTTGGAATTGTTTCGTTTGATAAGGGGATTTGATGATGGTTGCTTACATGCTTCGGGAGCGAAGTGAAATAATCTAGTGGTGTGCTTCGTGAATCTTGACTGTTGCTTGTATTTATATATTTATTCGAGGCGCATCGTTCAAGAAGGTTGATATTCGGCAATTGAGGAGTGTGCATTAGTTCCATTGGAAATACTTGAGCATCAATTCAGGCGGGGAAGTAACTCTAGTTTGGAATCCACATCACCAGATTGCAAAATAAACTTGTACCACAACCAATTCCAATTACTAGTCTGGCTTGCACTAGCCCCTCGTTTAAATCCAATTACCACCTCTATGTTGCTCATGTTTAAAATAAATGTGAACGCTCATAACCAGATATGCTGATAACTCATAATGTACGAATGCTTCCGATTACTCACTATTGCGTATATATTTGCTGTAAGTAACTGTATGTGAATTTTGATATAACGATTATACACATATACCACACACGAATATATCTCTCTCTTGCTCTTGCTTGAGAGAAGGTCTTCTTAACTGAACATATTTGATCCAACCATGGCCCTTCTACGTTACTTTCAATAGCTTATCCGAACGGAAAGAAGGTCCGGAATCGTTCAATGTCTGGAAGCGATACGAGGGTAATGCTAGTTTGGATTTTTCGTTTCGCAAATGGGATATTTGATGGAGATGGGTATGGAAATTCCTAGGCTGAAGAGGGGAAAGGGGGGGGGGGGTGCGTAGGGTGAGGGATATAGGGTGGATAGGGGCGAGGTGAGCAGGAATGAGAGTAGGCGGCCGGGTTCCATGTGATTGGATAAACTGAGTGGCCTCGGGAAGGAGGCAGCTACCTACTCCTTAGGTTTCTAGGGCTGTGACGACCCTCGATAATCAGAATTCAGTTGGCGGGCTTGTACAATGATAATTAATGCTATCTACACACTGACTAGTGATGCCATGATGATACGCTGGTCAGACAACTCGTCGCATCACACTGTCCTCCTCCAATCTTCATAACTGACCTCATTATTTTTTTCTTGTAGAGCAATGCCCCGTTGGGTATCCCCCACTCGCCGCTCATCCTCCGGTTTATCTAGAATTTTTTCACCCACCCTCCTGCGATCCACCATTGTTCCCTCTTTCAAATAATCAACCATATAATAAGAAACCACTTCCTTCCACAGGGCCTTCACATCTTCCAACCCACAGCTTAGCTCCTGCATCATATTTTCCAAAGTCTGTATCTTCGCCACAACAAACTGTCTCCTCCATCTCCTCGGTACCCACCAGTGATTTGTTAGGATACCTGCGGTAACCAACTTCTCTAGCTGGCTGTGGAGTTGATTTATATGAGACCTCAATCGTGGAAGCAGGGCTTCAAGGTTTTCGATTTGTTGTTTGTGGAATTGTAGTTGGAGATGAGAGACGGCGAAAGGTAGGGTGAGGCGTTCAATGAGGAAGGTTTGGGTAAATTTGAGGTCTGTGAGGGGCTCTTGGAGGCGTGCAGAAGTAGTTGTGAGGTTGTGAATGAGAGCTTTGATTTGATTGATATTCATAAACATAGCTGATATAGGAGGGGAATTGTATACTCTATAGGGCTCAAGTGTTAGGAGAAAACGGGAGTACAATGCTATCGATATGGGGTCACTTACGTAAATATGGAGATGACAGCGCCGGTATATTCTCAGTCTTGATCCCGACTCGTATATATTATTTCGTCAGGTGTGAGTGGCTAGGAATAACACAGGAATAACAGGCCAAAGCTTGCTCCGGGTCCAATGTTTTCGCAAGCCGTAATCCCTTCAGAACCTGGAAAGCCCCAAACTTAAGATGCTCGAATGGTGTGTACTAGTAGTTTTTGAAATTAGCCTCTAGGCCACTGTCACCAACGTAGACTGTGTCGGTCCCACCAATTTTGGGTCAAAGAGTTCGCAGACAATGCAATGTAGACTCAGAACTGTAACAAAGTTGAAGACTGTGTCGGAAAAGGTTTGATTGGTAAGCTGAGACGTGTGAAGAGGAATATTGCTGCTTTCTTGATGGTGAATATGTGGTGAGGGGTAGTGAACATCAAGTAAAGGTGGTTGTGGGTTGAGGATTTGTGAAGTCGAAGGTTACTTGTTGCCAAGAATGCCTAATTTAATTGTTCCTTTGGAATTACCCTTATCCCATTTTTTATTTTTTATTTTTTAAAAAATAATTAAAACAAATACCCTTATTTCAACCCAACAAGTTCCGCCAACAATCTAGTCTGTTTTGTACTTGAATAACTAAGTATATGAACTGATAACGGTGGCACCACTCGGTCTCACCGCAAGAGCCCCTACAGGACTCTTCCCCCCAAATACTGGGGGCATCACCTCACCTGCCCAAACACATATATCATCCTTTGTGCTTCATACACATCAGTTGCTTCGCCACTGGTCCAACTCGGGCTCATGCAGCGTCTGGAAAACTCCCGTAACTACGCCCTGGCGGCCGAAGATGCTATGAGGATTCCTAGAGTAACTTGGGCCGTAGGCGAGGATATGCATTCCACCAGTCTGTATCCCCAGCTGAAGAGATTTGATAAGTGAAGATGGGTTTAGTTCGAAGTTGGTAAAGTTCGGCACTGGAGGTCTTACAGTTCCACATCATGAGTTGGTAACTGTAGCATCAAGCACAGTAATTAACTTTACTCGTTCCTTTGGGACGCCACACACAATGGAGAGTGTGCTATTGTCTATACGTATATTAGCAAGCTTCACTCCACAGGAGCAGGGTTATGCTTCTCACAGTATGTTTGCACTTTACCTAGACGTGATTTGTGCTAGGTTTTGCCTCCTTACCCGAACGAGACCCTGCATGTTTCCACTGAGTTTTTGTGAAATATCGAACCTGGCTAAATGGAAGTTCACTCCACATCCCCAAGATTGGGAAATACCAGCCGTTGGCCCTTCTTACTCGAGAGAGATCATGAACAGAACCTTTATACGTTGATCACTCCAAGGCCTGAGTCGGCTTCTTAGAAGATGAAATTCTTCTTTAGTTAGACTGGTCGGACTACCATTGCATTCCTGGATGATATCTGCAGCCTCCTGCACAATCTTGCTCCGAATGGGGTTCATAGGAACCCCCATCAAGTTTAGAGCCATTGTGCTGGAGCCGGAAAGTGACATTATTGTAAGGTTGGATTGAGTTTGTAAGGTTGGATTGAGTTTGTAAGGTGGATTGAGTTGAAGAGGACTGTAAGTTGGCTTGTGGAGTGTAAGTGAGTCGGCGAAGTGACTGTGAGGTTTGTTGGAGTAGAGTAGAGTGGAGGTGTGTCCAGGATATACGCGCCCGATTCTGCGCCACTCCTTTTCGGTTTGGTGCTTTTTTAATTTTTAAATATACAGAGTACTCGTTACTCCTATTCGATCCCAGTAAAGGGCAAGTTAGGTAAATTCTCGATATGCTGCCTAGCAGTAGCCTGATATTTGTGACCTATACCTATGGTGACGGAGTGGGGACCACAGAATCCGAGATCAGGATGTCGGAGGATTCCTTGGGTGAATATGGGATCATCCAAAAGTGGTCCACCTTTGAGAATGGCCTCGGGTAGAAGGAGGGAAGGAGTGTGGGGAGTTGTGGGGAGTGGTATAGTGGTAAAGGGGTTTCTTTCTTTTTCATTCTGCGTACATCCCGCCTTGGGAAGTTGGGGTTGGATAATCCACCGGACTTGACCCGGAGATGCGGTCTCTCGTCATAGGTTAGAATGCCTTGTACACGAGTTCTCAATCAAAATGGATAATATTATAAACTAGGCACCCAACATAGACTGCTCATATTGCTTTGCTAAACTGACCTGGGTATAAATAGTATGGTTTAGCGGGTTGGGGATAGAGGTTCCTGGCCCAGGCGTATCCAATCAATTGTTTGACTGAAGTACCCTCTGCCGTGTATCTAATCATGGAGTTGTTCAATAGACAAACTCTTTCAAGGTTCAGTTCTTCCGGATTGGCTATTTTTGTTTGTTGTACATTACCCTTGTACGCATAGGTAGAAGGAGGGCCGTATAGGAGGTTCTGTGATTTGTTGAGTAGAGAATTGTCAATGGAGGCTTGATAATAGGTGATCGATGGACAGCGATTGAAGAGGGTTTCTTTCGACCTCATGGGCTACCAAAAATATGGCTATACAGTTACAAGCATAGCAGATACAAGCATAAATTGATTACAAAGCTAGTCAGCTAGTCTGGTTGGCACAAGCCTCTCGAAGCATATCGCTCCCCATCCTACTTAGTAAAAATATGCAAATTCTGATTACAACAATATTCTTATGCTTTATGCTTACAGAGCATACATACTTATGCTTGTAACAACAGTTGCGCTAAACCGCAACAGGGGTTTATCGATAAGAACCAGACTAAACTAACTCACCATACTTACATTGATCTTACAACATAGACAACACTCACAACATACACAACATATACAATACATACAATACAATGTAATGCATTTTTATGGATTAAATATTCTGAGAAGACAGCCATGACTAGTTGTAGTCGCAAATCTCCAAATTCCTTAATCCAAAAAGACCTCATGGACCTTCAGATACTGATCCAGCACAAGTACAACGGCTACACCCGGATATACCTGGTTATAAATTTCTCTAGCTATAAGCATATATTGGTTATAAGCATACCTTCCCCCGTCCCGAGGATAAGCTTGTAACGAGAGTCATCTGTAACAATAGTGCAATGACCTCATTGATAATTATGAAATTCAATTTCTTCCTGGTGAAACCCTCGGCATGGTTAGTTTAAGCTCAGGTCAGCCTGAAAGGACACGAGATGGAAATACTTTTGTTGCTAGGAGGCCTTTACGGCGTTGTGGCTAGCTATGCGGACCGAGAAGCGAGCTGTGTTAAAGACTCGTATTCGCCATGACTCAATGTTGCTGGAGTGAAACCGCATCCGCATTCGTTCCTACTGTACGAGTCAGATTTCCGGAAGTCTACACGGACACCGGTTGGCAGAAGTACGTACAATATACATCTAGTTTGCCTCCGTCATCATCTAATGTAAATAATTCTTATTTAGATTCCTTTTTTGATAAAATAGAAAAAGAACTAAAGCAATTAGCATATATATTGAAATCTAGGGAGCTTTTGTCACCACAGTATGGTTTATGACAGTCTGTCTGGGATGTTTGTTGGGGGGGAGGGGGGGTTGGATATATGCGGTGTGCTTTGCCATGTCCAAGAGATGGAGGCTGTGGCGTTGCCGCTCTGCGAGGTTAAAATTCAAGGTTGGAATGCACTTGCCCAAGAATAATCAAATTCGATTACCACTCCTTTAGATAGAGTCTGACAAATATCTGAACTATACACGTTCCTCTCCTATTCCATCAGACCCAGAACCGAAAGAGCTCCATCACCGTATGGATGGTGTTGTGCCAACCAGACTACATCGTCACAACTAGGTCCACACCCGCCACAATCTACCTTCCCACATTACCCTCCTTGCCCCTCCTCACCTATTCTCAGAGGGCGTCAACAATTACATTGGAGTTGACGAGTGCATGTAGTAAGCACGATAGACCTCATCTCTTTACCTGTAAGTGCTCATTCCCTTTGATATCAGCCTTGGAATAGTATTATCAGTGAAGTTGGTGGTGCTGCCAGCTTGCGGAGACCAGGCGGATTGTGATGTGGCAGCATCCCCGGTGGGGTAGTTTTCTCCAATAGCCATGTTCCAACTAGGCCTCCGTGATTAAAATCCCTGTGTAATAAATGCTAGAAGTCAGGATTGCGAGAGGGGCGGCGGTGTATAGAGGGTGATCGTGGGATTGATTAAGTCCAGCTGCCGACTCAGTGCCGAGGTACTGTCTCTTGCAGACAACTCAAAATGGAGAATTGATGTTGTGTTCCAGGGCAATCCTGGCAGTGATTAGCACCAAGCACCCTGAGCAAGATGGTTAGAAACTTAGCTAGAAGGAATCCGATGGTGTATCAGGAGTATGATATCCGTGAGCCTAGGTCAATCAGAAGCCTGATGGCCTGGGTTGAGGGCTCTGGGGAACAGCCCGCGATAATCCATATTTGTTTTCCGGTTGGCCATTTTCAATCCACGTAGAAAGGCGGAGGCATTTACCAATCCGCACACTGTGCCTCCTTGTGCCTGTTCTATTCGTGTTACTCACCCTGCACTGCACCGTTGGACTACTACCCTACCGGTCGAGGATCAGAACACACAACACCAACCATACTACAACCATAGTCAGACTGCAATTAGCCGCACAAGGGTTAAGTATCCTATAACCACCGCCAGACTACGTCCTTGCTATATCTCGTCTTTGCTACGTTCATCTTTATTGTGAGCTCATATACATACACAAGCAACACCTGCCTGCGTTTACAGCATCTATATTCTGCTACCACCTCGCACTGGGGCTTCCTGCTTTCTCATTCCAGTGGAAAAGAACCAAGGCAAATTTACTAAGCGAAATATACATTGCCTGCTACGGTCAGCTCACTCCAGAAGTCATCTGCAACGGTGGGGAATTCCTATCTCAAATATCCCCTGCTTTGGCTGACGAGAGGACATAGAGGCATACCTGGGGGCTGGCGTCTTTGATCTATACAGCTCTTTTTTACATATAAAAAAAGAGAGACCTTGACAGCTAGTTGGAAAGATAGAAAGTGCTTACTCCTTCCCGAAACTACCAGAAACATGCCTGGATCTATCTCCTCCGGCTTGACCCACAGCAGGCCTTTCCAGATCACCGTAGAATGGGTTCTCACCCAAGGTTGGTGGGCGCAAGACTTTTACAATATCATCGACGAAGTCTTCCCCGAACTTGATGTCGACTTTGGGGCCCCCGCCAAACAAGTAATCAACAAGATCACGCTCCTCTACCATGCTTACATCGAACGTCAACCCCAAGGCACCCACATCCTCGCCATCGACCACCCCACCGAACGGCAATTGATTCAGGTTGACTGTTTGCGGGAATTGGTCAGGCGAGAGCAGAGAGCAACAATACAAGCTGCAGTACGAGGGGAAACCCAGATCTACTGGATATATTGGATATGAATGCTCACTGGTTGAGGCAGGATGGCAGTATTAGGTTGTTGTTCCCAAGAACATTAGTTGTTGGGGTAGTGGCTCCCAGCCCAAGCACCCATCCGTCCGTCAATCTTGCTACGGCCGCCGAGAGCCCGTATAGTGCGGATGGGCACTTGCCGACACCTACGGTAATACATCAAGAAAGGGATTATCTGGTCATAGTTGATACACCCCCTGTTAGCTCGACAGGTGATGGGGAGTGGGATTCAGAGGCTCGGAATAATTCGCCACATGACTCAGAACTACTTGGTGGCTTGGATTCACGGTCAATGGACAACAGTAGCAGCAAGGAAGAATCCCGTGCTGAAAATAATGAATCCGGGAAAGATGATGCTATTGGAAACGTCTCTGGAGATTCCGATCTCGGTTTTTATGGCGATAATGAAGCCTCCGAGGCAAGCTCGTCAAGTGGAGGAGAGTCCGGTGACCCGAGTGGCGGAGGAGGTTCCACTCTCTCGGATCAAGATGGTTTCGGTAATAGACCCCAGGACCAAAACACCAACTTGCTTTACGAAGGAGTACGTACGGCAGTTATGGCTTGTGCTCCGCCTCCGGGTCTTGATTCTCGGCCGGGGATGACCCACAGGTCATCTGCAGAGGACTCACCAGTGGATGATAGTCAAGAAAAGACATATGAGAATCGTGAAGAACATACCGGCAGAGATGGGGACCGGAACGATCCTGCTTCTGGTCGTAGTGATTCCTCCAATGACGAGACCCATTCTGGAAATTACTCCCAAGCGCAGGAGGTGGCAATAATGGAGGACAATAATAAAGGTTCCGAATCTATACCCGACGATGAAAACATTGCGGGTGCTCTACCCCATGATGAAATTGTTCCCCTGCGCCGACATATCGGGGATAACTACGACAGTGACGATGAAGCCACGGAAGACCACCTTTTCGAGGATGTTTATGGCCATGGAGCTGTCTCTGGAAGCGCAGCCTCAGTACCCTGGGCTTCGTGGTTGACAATGTGTCCGAGGTTATTAATACAATTGTGCAAATTTGAACAACTTCTCCAGAATGAATTACTTGCCATGCGAACGCCGATCACCCTAGGGGTTGCGTTGCGAACAGAGTGCCGGAAGCGAACAGATAGGGCATTAGAATTGATAATGTGGCTTGGGGCGGTGTTGCTCCTAGTATCGAAGTTGATGCTGGATGATCATGTGGATACGGACCACCAGAGAAACAAGTTCCGCATGGAGAAGTTGACGAGACAGGTTTCTCGGGGGATTTGGGATGCATATGCTGTGGTTACTTCTGTGCGGCAGGCGTGGAAGGACAAGGGAAGTGAAGTGAGGGAGGATATGGAGAGACAGTTGAGAAGGATTCATGAAAAGTGTGCACGGCGGAGAGAAATGTTGAGGAAGGTAATGGAGGATGAAGTTGATTTCCCACAGGTAGGGGAATTGGAATTCTTCTATAATGAGGAAGAGGAAGAGGTGACTGAGGAGAGGGCGGAAACGGTACCAGTGGTGGGTGATCTCGGAGAGAGTGGAATTGAGAGTGCGGGGAGTTTGGCGGCAACAGTAGTGCCCGCAAAGTGGTGGAAGCGAGGGAGAAGGTGTAGCGAAGGTTCATATTCTCTGGTGGAATAATGGAGACTTTAGGTAGCTTAAGTGCCTCCCGGTCATGAGGGCATGTCGAATCTATGGCCGCCGAGAGTTGACGAATTTTGGAACTTGGTCGTATTTCTGTGCGAAACTGCGAAGGAATTCGAGATTCAGGTGTTTGTGATTTATAGAAATGAAAGATTGCGAATGGGATGGTTTTTATGCGCACCTCACGGTGCATTCATTGTACATCACGTTTTTTATTCTGGAGTATAGCTTTCAATGCCATTCATCTGCATCAGAGCGGTATGGCAAACTCCCAGCTAGAAGATTATGGTTTCGTGATGTCTATAATGAATTTGTGGGGACTAGGTATCCCCAAGCGTGATTGAGAGCGCTTCGGCAAATTGGTATTGGACAAGTACCGCATGTTCACATCAGTTCCAAGGGTTTCCACACACACAAAAGGATACTTGCACGAATGATATAACAAGACAGAAGACCATAGTTGCAGAATCTATTCACCCGTTCTGGCTGGTACCTAGGCCTTATTATGCTATCTAGCACTTCAGCAGCCTAATTTTGGCGACTTAAGGGGGCATGATAGAAGGTAAAAGACAGGGGCTGGATAGTTTATCACTTGATGGGACATATTCATATGACAGTAAATTCCCCACTCTCAGTGGACCTTGGTTAAAATCGTGCAAACTGAAATATCGTTTCCATGATTGATTCTAAGAATCAATTTCCTCCGTTCCAGTCGTGTTGTCAATACACACGTAATCGAAAATGCAAGCAAAGTATGTTTCCCAGTACATGAAATGTGAGAAACCCCAGTATGCTCAACGCACATTAAGCAATGAAAGTTGAATCAAGCACAACTGTATGAAAATATCGAAAAGAAGCTCTTCCCACCTAAATCCCACGCCTTCCCCAATCAAGTGAATCGTCACATCTGCAAAGAATAGCCAATACTTCAAGAAACCTAATCTTTGACCCGGTGAAACCCTCACAGCTCATCCCCCACCCACCATCGTTAGTATCCCACCGTTCGTCAAAACAAAGGTGGCTTAAAGAGAAACAGCAGTTGCTCCAGAGGCTCTGTCTCGCAGTCTTAACAAGCAATTAATATCCTTCATAATGCCCATAGTAATCGTTCGCGCCAGGACCCTCGGTCCACGGCACTGTATCATTCAAGTACCACAATTGTTGAACGAACCTTTGCGTTTCAGGGTCGTCATTGGGCAAGATCTGTGGTTCCTCGGGCGAGCTTGGTAATTCCTTGGGTGAGTTTGGTGATTCCTGGGGAAAGATCGGTGATTCCCCAGGCAAGATCAGGGATTCCTCAGGCAAGATCAGGGATTCCTCGGGCAAGACCAGGGATTCCCCAGGCAAGATCGGTGATTCCTTGGGCAGGATCGGTGATTCCTGGGGCAAGATCGGTAATTCCACGGGCAAGACCGGGGATTCCCCGGGAAAGATCAGTGGTTCGTTGGGCAAGATTTGTGGTTCACCCCCGGGCACCGCAGCCGGTTCGAGTGAAATCTTGGCCTTTTTGACTTCTCTCGCAGTACTCTTGCGACTCTGGACTTCCTCTCCCTTCTTCGAGTTTCTTGGCGCTCGAGGTCGCTTTGCGGATGGTTTTGGGGCTTTTTTGTTTGTGGGGTCCTGCTTATGCGTGTCCCCAGCTCTCCGAACAATCTCTGCCTCAATATGCCTGCCGAGGCCTGCCAGCCCCTCTGCTGTTGGTGGATTGACGCCAGGATTGGACCTTATCAACTCATCTATCGTTACAGTCTTGAAAGTGTCTCCGTTCAATTCTGCCTGTTGGATTGATAACTTGAACTCTTCCATGATCTTTTGACCTAGCATTCCGAGCCAAGGGATCCCAGTCTGACCCACTGGTTCGTTCGAACTGCCCGCCAAGTTCCCGCCGGCAATATTCTCAGATGGAAACTTTGCTACAATGCTGTTTAAGACCTCCAGTGCCCAGCTCAGGTCCCCGCTCGCCTTGGCGACATTTTTCTGAGATTCCCTGAGCTCTTTAAAGGAGGATTCAACGAGCAATGTACAAATTTCAACGTCCTGCTTAAACTTTTCCAGCGGAGATTCCATATTTTCATCTCCCTCCGAGCCATTTGCTGCTAGCATTTTTTGCGATTGGACCTTCTCATGAGTTCTCTGGATTGTGTGTACACAATCTCTAACACCACCATAAAGGCGTTTTATAACGTCGTTGAAGTCGCTCAATTTCCCTTCATTGTCGCCTAGGTCATGTTTGAGGTTGTGGGTGTTTCTGTGTACTGTGTCCACATCGGACTGCACATCCTGTTGCGGGGTCATCTAGTGTCACACATACATTAGCCAAGAAGAACCCTTGTTTGCGTTTAGCTGGGGGATGGTACAATGCGAGGCTCGTTTCCCCAGTGGGATATTGGTATAGTTGTGGTAGAGTGTGGACGACGGCCGGGTGAGGATTGGAGTTTGTAGGCGGTGATGATGACAGACTGTGCTGTAGTACTCATATTTTTTTTTTCAAAAACTATATAGTTTGTGCCGAGGGAACGTATCTCCATACTGGTGATATGAAAGTACCTCGGCGGGTCGTACTGGACCATTGAGGCTTCTGGGTCGAATCTATCCTGATGGCCTACCTAAGCCCATGCAACATTACCTCCCCATAGGTTACCGCGTGGTGAGGCGCCAGGGACCTGTGGTGCTTTTGCTAAGAACATGAAGTTGCAAGAGTCAGGATTCTGTAAGTGTCAGGCAATATAATGTCCTACAGTAGTGGATAGCTAATGAGGTACCTAGATAACCATTTAGCAGCCGAGTACACACACACCACCCTCCGCTACCCTCAATGTTCTTGAACAACGGTCCTGGCAGATGATACAGGCCATGAGAGGGTATACTACAAATGAAATAGTCTAGTGGCTTGTAAACAGGCGGGGGTGTTGATGTATGCCTTTTCGATTAGAAGGCAAACCAGTGCTGATCTGACTCCGGAAGCACACAGATCTCCGTCTAGTATGCAATCTCCTCGTTTTTTGGTACGCAAGTTTTGCCAGGGAAACAATCTCGAGTCTCTACCTACGTACACCACCACGGTCACACCACTCTCGCCATGCTCACAAAGCGGGTGATACTGGTAGAAGAACCTGCTGCAAGTAAGTTTTCAAGCCCTTGAAAAAGAAGACAGTGGGGAGGAGGGAAGCTCACGGAGGGGCTCTGAGGAAGGCTGGCACCTGACTTGGTGGCATCATCGGATTGGCCAAGTTTAAGGCTGCACACAAGAACAATACGAAATAGAAGCCCGGCTCTAAACGAGCTGTGTGGGAGGGGTTCATGCGTGAAGGAATGAAAAAAGAGGAGGAAATAAGACTTACCTATACCGCCGCCTATATAGCAATAGAGAAGTAGCGCCGGGGAAAGGAGCAACCAGGCGGGCCGGCGCCCAGGTCTTGAAGTATTTTGAGGTGCGGGAGTTAGAAGAATCTTGGTGTACGAGCGAGGAAACGAATTGTTTGGCCTTATCGTGGACATATACTGCGGCGGCAGCACCGACGACGATGACCGGTTGGGACTGAAAAGAGAATGAGTAAGAGTACCGAAATATCGCCAGGGAAATGCAGGCAAAGGCAGGTAGCGCGCAAACACGGCAGTGGAAGCCTCACCACAGAGGCAAAAGTCATATTTTCGAGGCACAAAGCATACTGCATACATAGTCGACTACTGCATACAATACATATTTATATATATACAAAGCTCAGCCTTGAGCTAAAGTACTGACCTCATGTCCAAGGACTATCAATACCCGTACACAGAGCAATAGACAATATATCCTAAATCATTCACGAAGAAAAATGCATGTACTCGGCACCAACGCCGTCTACTCCCTAGGTACATACTCGTTTGCGTATCTTTAAACGATACACACTACACACAGCTGCAATTGCTGACGCTGGCTTACCTCCATAGTGAAATCAACGCTAGGGCTTATGGCACTTTCGCTATATGCCCCCCACAGTAAGTTCCCTCGGGATCCCTCTCCTGAACCTTCATTGACGGGATGCGATAGAACCCGGCCAAAGGGGCCTGCGAACGATTTCCTCCGTGAAGATCTTGCACACCCCCTTCTTCCTCGCAACGGAGCAACACAAATGTCACCCCCTAGGGTTTTCAAACCACTGGGTCGATGACACACCACCCAGGAGGCACCATTCTCTGCCGCCTTCTGTACTCTCTACGCTCAGGGTCTTGGCATGAGACTACCTTCTGCACTGCGTTGATTGCAAGAGTCATCCTTACTACAATGGACTCTCGATACAAGCATATCGTTCGGACCCGGAGAAGTATGCTTGCAACCAATATACGCTTATAGCAAGAGAAAATAGGTAACTATAAAATGAAGTTAACTAACGCTAGGAAATTTTGTGGAATAGGCTTACGGTATGAATCCAAGCAGAGCATATAAACAAGAAATACCCAAACGAGAGTAGTAGGTGTGGAAGCGGGAATGTCAAGGAGAGGAGGCACCAGAAAGTCAGTGATCCTGCGCTGAACATGCAGACGCCTGCATTGAATTTCTAGAGTCTCAATACTTTTCTCCTCACGCTGTAGAACATCTTGTAGGTCCCTGATATTGGCTGTAGGTTCAGCTTGAAGAGAAAAGGGGAGTAAGTAATCCTTCAATATGCGCGGGCGCTACCCTGAGGGGTAACCGGTCAAGCTCCGTCCATGCATGATGCTGTTGGACAACCGAAGATTTGGAAGAAGAGGCCATTGTTTTCACAGTCAGTATGTATACATCATCGGATCACTCGGTCTGATACAAAACCAAGTAAGCTAATTTGACAGTGAACAGGTGACATGAAATCGAGAGTGCATCATCATTTGACAGCTACGACCATAGACTGTAGAAAACGAGGCATCCCGTCCGCTCTGCCATATCTAAGCTTCAGATCGCCAGGCTAGTACTGCAGTGGGTGACCATGCGGGAATCCCTGGTGTTGTAGATTTTTTTATTTTCTCACAGCACTTGGCTACAGTATATACTCCTATGCGGCCCCGTTAGGGGGGCCATGAGGAGCCACCCAGAAACCCATCTCGATTTTATGTCACCTATGCACTCTCAAATTACTTAGCTTACTTGGTTTTGTATCAGGCTTAATATCGTCGAAAACTAGTCGAAAACCGCATAACAAACCAAGTAATCAGCATCCTGATGATGTAGCAAGTATTTAAAAAAAAAAAAAAAAAAAGCTTTAGATCGCCGGGCTAGTACTGCAGTGGGTTGAAGAAGTGCTACGTTAGGCACTCTTGAGGATTAGCATTCTTGGCATTCTAGATATATGTATTAGTAGAAGAGTAGGCATCTTGTGAAGGGAAGAAGTGAGGACGACGGAAAGTGACAGTTGCACTCCACATGGGTGACCGCGTAGGAATTCCTGGTGTTGTAGATTTTTTGACTTCCGTTTTGTCTATGCCCACCACGATGATTGTAATGGTACTCCCATCCCAATGCCGATATTCCCCAAATCCCGAAACCATAGCATCTCTTGAAATTCCTCGTAAGTCAATAAGTACGAATAGGGGTATTCAATCTTAAAATAATCAAGCGATTAAATTGAAAATTGTACTTAATCGACGTTCTAAGCCGAAAATATTCGTTCAAGCTTGAGCGACCCTCGATCATAGGATTCAGTTGTTATCACATTAAGATTGTCTCAGGAGATGCAATTCTGCGGGGTACCGGTAATTCCTTATCGATAAGAACCTATTTGTGGTTTAGCGCTTCTCTCGACACAAGCATATGTATGGTGACTAAGCGAAAAAAATAAGAATCCAAAATATAGTCTCATGCCAAGACTCTAGTCGATCGCATCCAAAATATGCTTATTTAACTCTATGTGGCACCGGCGAATGTATGCTTGTAACCAATATATGCTTCTATCCGGTATGCTTGTATCGTGGTGGAGAGTGTAACCGCTAGGACAAAACGTGATCACTGGGTGCTAGGTTTGCCCAAACACCGATAGTATATTGTACGCTCACATATCGAGAGACCTCTGTAGGCGAAATCTAAAAACACAATTCTGCTGGACTTCGGCAGCACTTTGCCTGAGATCGTGACACGATTCGACGTAGAGTTAAACTGGTCCAGGCTGGTCAGCGGTTTTTGTGCTCTGCCTTTTGGAAAGGTGCATGTGAAGGTGGGGTACGGCGGCACCCTGCAGACCGAGCTTTGGGAGGCTGGGAGCGGTAGCAACAATAGGACCAGTTGCGGGGATGAACGTAAAGAGGAGGCATACACTAGCCATACATAAATCATGACTATGCATGATGAACTCCAATAGTAGAAAATCAGGCCATTTTGGAGCTGATGAGGAAGGGATGAGCACAATTAAAGGTCTTCAGGGACATATGAAATTATAAGTGAGTTCTCATGTGTATGTATGTTCTGGCCACACACTTTCCATATACCATCATTGCCAACGTCCGGATATTAAGTCAGTACGCGTACGAGATTTAGCCCACAAATATCAACCCTAGATTCTCTTTACGGTAGATTTTGAAGCGAGGATTTGAAGCGGGAGATTACACTGTAAATCTGAAAATTGGACCTGAGGCTCACCACCACGTCAAACATCCCAGGCATAGACACCATGGCCATCCCCGCTAAATGTATAGGATTCTCCGCGACAGACACCCTGCAGTGGAAGTTAGGAAATCATTTTTTTTACGCGAGCGAGGATTGACAGAATTACTGTACATGAGAATATAGTCTGCTGATTCTGGCTCAAACACCGGTATTAGTATTAGGTAGTGGAGCTTCACTTTAGGGAGGACGGTTGTTGGATTTTTCCGAAATCACTATTCATTAACATGTAATAAAAATGGGTGGCAGGCACACTATACAGGTTCTGGCTGGCACGAGATATCTCACAGCCATTGCTGCCTGACTCTATCCTTTTGGAAGCGCATACCTGTAGTTCCACTGGGTTTCCACTATACCTATGGGGGAGCTATCATAGCCACTGTAATTTCCTCCATAGTGTCCAAAATCCCACTGAATCAATTGAAGCGATTCAATCATATTCGGGCTACCTGCCTAGTTTTTAGTTTGGACATAACAGATATTAGCTATTCTTGAGCTATCGGAGGTTGTGAAAGATGAAGATCAATAAGATACAAGGTATCCGTATTGTTAGCCTCAGTAGCGACCATCCGAACTTTCCGAACTGCTCCATCGCTTAAAATTCGCATCCCTGGAGTAATACCGTACTTCAGCTCCTACAGGCAAACCTGGCTATAATGAAGCTCGATATACCTGAAAATCCTGGCTAAATACCTATTCGGGGTTAAAGTGCCCTGGCAATACTGAAACTAGTACGTATAATGACAGTGAAGAGAATACTCAGGCCACAACTACAGCGAAGCTAAATTGACCATAGTAAATAGGGGTATTCAAAGTTAAATTTATACGCCGTATATTTCGAATATCTTGGCAACCGAAAAAACACTCGATTTTCGTTTTTACGAAAATCGCCACACAACTATTTATCCATGGTTTGACCATGGAAAAACCGTATATAGGGCACGAGACTACGTATATACGACCGAATAACCCCGAATAAATGGAAAACTTTGGGAAATTTATTCACTCCACGCCAAGGCCCACAAAATCCCTGAGGGTCTCGTGACTTTGGAATACGCTAAGAGGTCCCCATGAGAACTTATGAATTTACTAAGACGGATCTCTTGTCACAACCCTGTCAACACGACCTTGATAGCTATAGCCAAAGACTCATGCCTCGTGTCAGTAACAAACGGAAGTTGGTGACATAGTACCGAGAAGGGTTAAAGGCAGCAGCTGACGATGCAGGCCAGGAAGAGATGGTTAAGGCCCTAGATGAAGCATTTGAGGGGCTAATAGAGGAGATCGGGGGTGGTGATGCCAACCTTCTGGAGGCTTAACTCACTTTTGATTCAAGTTGGATGGTATACTCTGTAGTCTGGCTTGCACTAGCCCCTCCCCAGATACTACTGAAGAGGTTGCACTGTTGAATGGGCTTTGGCGCTGATCACCTTCATGACGGCAGTGCCAAGATTTCGCCAAGACCCCGCTACATAGAACTTACTTTAGCCGAACGTGGTATAGTGTCTTGGGACCCTGGTCGCATAAAGTCACCCCCGGTTACATGACGAAAATGATTTCAATTACCCATTTGTGCTACCAATTTATTCGGGTTTTTTGATAGGGTATTCAAAGCTTGGCCGTTTATTCGGGTGTAAAAAACGTACAAGGTTTTCAGCTAAAAAATAAACTTTAAATACCCCTAATGTAGAGGTGCCTGGCGGAGCAAAATACAGCAAAGCATTGAGACATATATTTAGTGTATATTAAGACAAGAAGAAAACACAAAATTATATACAAATAAAACAGTTGACATCGTGGATATTGGTACTGTATTTCCTTCGCGGTTTGGAAATAACCTGCAAAACTTCTCTAGTGTCATCTCTCTCGGTCATTGTCCTTCGGCCTTTCAAGCTTGACATATCTGTTATTTCTCGAAGGCAGTGAGTCCAAATCGGCGTTGAGGGCTTGAACCGTTGTTTTCAGGCTAAAGTAGGAAGTTTCAAATTGAATCGCTTGTTCATCCCAGCCAGTCATGTGATTTTTGTTAGTCTGATAAAGGTTGCCTGTACTTGTAGTCTGGTTGGCACAAGCCCCTCGAAACGAGGCTGTACTTGTCCAATTTTCAATTTCCTGCTATACAACGCTTTGCCAGTAAAGGAAGTGGAACACCGTAGTCTCGATCGGAATACCGTAGCGCTGCTAAACCCGTTGTGAGCGTCATGTTTTCGGACGGGCTATAGGAAAACGGACAGAGGAGAAGGAAAACGGACAGAGGAGAAGGTCAACTACTGATATCAGGAAAGTAAGACATGAGGAGTGAATGACATATACCACATTGGAGCACGACAGCGATTGGTATTAATGTCGGTCTAGACTCATAAAAATACTGTACCTCGTACCCCGTTTAAGAGATAAAGGAGGGAAGTGCAGCAGTAAGATTCAAATGTTCACTGAAGGATAATACGAATGAGCGAAGTGAGATTGTCATGTAGAGATATGAAAAAGTGAGAGCTGTATTGCAGCAAAGAGATGCGTTGTGATGTGATTGTTCTCATCAATCCAACAGGAAACGAACGAGATATATATACATGAATGAACGTACATAAGAAAGTGAAGAAGAAGAAGGACATATGAGTAGCACGCAATGCCTGTGAAGGCCGAAGCACGTAATGCCTGTGAAGGCCGATGCTTGCCATATGATCTGCAGGCCAGAGCACGCAATGCCTGTGAAGGCCGAAGCACGCAATGCCTGAGAAGGCCGTTGCTTGCCATAAGGATCTGCAGGCCAGAGCATGCAATGCCTGTGAAGGCCAAAGCATGCAATGCCTGAGAAGGCCGTTGCTTGCCATAAGATCTGCAGGCCGAAGGTCGCTGCGTGTGGAATAGCAAGGCATGGGCGGAATGAATGAATGTATGGCATTCAATCACTAACACCCCTCCTCAGCTCATACTTGCTAGACTCAAGCCCCTCCTATCTTCCTAAATGTACGCAATCAAGTCAACCTCATTAAAAAAACCTATAAAAAACCATGGATATGGAAAAAAAAAAGATCTATAGGGAAAAGAGTGTTGAATTTGATTGTTTTTATCCTAGAATGAGATCTCTTAGCATAGAGAGTCGTGGTTGGGGAAATGGTTTAGTGCATAAGTCAGCTAAATTATCGTGACTTGGAATGTGTAAGACTGTGAGCTTCCCAGACTCAACAAGGTCTCGCACATGGTGATAAGCCACGTCGATGTGTTTGCTCTTGTCACTGATGCGAGGATTAGAGGTCAGATCAATAGAGCCATCGTTATCAGCACTCAGGGCGGCTGGTGCAGTAATTCTGAGCTCATTCAGAGCAGACTGAAGCCACACATAGTGCTTAGCGGTTATTGACAGAGCGATATATTCAGCTTCAACTGTAGAAGTGGCGACATATCGCTGTTTGATAGCCCACCAGCAAATGGTGTTAGTTGTTATCTGGAAGATGTAGCCCATGGTGAATTTTCGGTTGGATCGATCACCTACATAATCTGCATCTGAGAAGCCAGCTAAATGAATAGCGTTTGAGGTATATAAAAGCTTGAGGTTGCGAGTGCCTTTGAGGTATTGCAAGACTTGCTTGAGTGCCCCCATATGTGCTGTTGTCGGCTTCGAAGAGAATTGAGAGAGTGCCGAGACCATATATGCCAGATCAAGTCATGTGCCAATCACAAGGTACATTAGAGAGCTTATAATTTGCTGGTATAGAAAGACATCAGCAAGGTCATTGTCTCCTTCATCAGCCTTTACCAGCTTGTGGTGAGGATTGAGAGGAAGAATGACCGGGTTGCAAGAGTCCATCCCAAATTTCACCAGTAATTGGTCTATATATGTGTGTTGCGACAAAGTCACCGAATCTTGACACTGCCATTCTATTTGAATTCCAAGCAGCCAGTTTAGAGGGCCCATATCGCTGAGATCGAATTCTCTCTTTAGCGATTCCTTTAGCTCCTGTCTAAGTGGACTGGATCCAAATATAGTAATATCATCAACATAGATTGCGATAATGATATTATGACTGGTATGTACTAAGACGCAAGGGTCAAAGTTGGTTGCTTTGTAGCCCAGCGGTATGAGGAAGCCAGTCAGCCTAGCATACCACTGCCTTGGACTTTGTTTTAGTCCATATATAGATCGTTTTAATAGAGCGCATGAGTTCGGTTGATCTTTAAAGAAACCTGGAGGAAGATGTATATAGACTTCTTCATTATGATAGCCATATAGGAATGCGCCCTTGATATCAAGCTGGTCTGGTTTTGGCTAGTTTGAGCATATTGATAGGGCAATGAGCAAGCGCAGTGAGTCATATCTGACGACTGGAGCGAAAACCTCATCAAAATCCGTACCGGGTTGCTGAGAATACCCTTGTGCTACTAACCTTGCCTTATACTGGCTAATATTGCCAGCAGCATCTCGCTTTATTTTGTATACCTATTTGGAACCGACAATATTGCGGTTAGAGGGTATAGGCACAATATCCCAGATGTTTTGGTCGGCTAAAGCTTGCAGCTCTGCTTGCATTGCCGCATACCATTTAGGGGCATCGGGCCCTTTAGAAGCTTGTAAGTAAGTTCTGGGTTCATTGGTAATGTTGGCGGCAAGCAAGGCTAGCTCATATGGGATTGCCTTGGGTAGCTGGGTAGGATCGCTTGTTCGAGCTTCAGCATCTGTTGGCAAGTTTTCAGCAACTTCAGCATCGATTGGCAAGTTTTCAGCAATAATAGCAATTTTAGCCTTTTTCCGTAGCTTAAGGTCATACCTCAAGCTTGGTAAGCTTGGTTGATTGCTTGCTGGTAAGCTAGCTGGTAAGCTTGCTTGATTGCTCGCTGGTAAGCTTGCTTGATTGCTTGCTTGATTGCTCGCTGGTAAGCTTGCTTGATTGCTTGCTGGTATGCTCGCTGGTAAGCTTGCTTGATTGCTCGCTAGTAAGCTCGCTGGTAAGCTTGCTTGATTGCTTGCTGGTAAGCTCGCTTGATTGCTTGCTGGTATGCTCGCTGGTAAGCTTGCTTGATTGCTTGCTGGTATGCTCACTGGTAAGCTTGCTTGATTGCTCGCTGGTAAGCTCGCTGGATTGCTTGCTGGTAAGCTTGCTTGATTGCTTGCTTGAGGGAAGGAGCAAAGAGCCGCTCTGATTGTGAGGAAGTGGCTTACTCATACCCTATGACTAACCCTCTCCCTCACAAATATATTTCTTATGTATTTTCTTACTCAGCAAGCATCTCAAAACACACAATATTCTGTGTGCTGTCTGCCTTGCTAATATTTCACATGCTTTAAGGAAGTGGCTTACTCATACCCTATGACTAACCCTCTCCCTCACAAATATATTTCTTATGTATTTTCTTACTCAGCAAGCATCTCAAAACACACAACATTCTGTGTGCTATCTGCCTTGCTAATATTTCACATGCTTTCACATGTTATCACATACTTTCACATGTTATCACATGCTTTCACATGTTATCACATGCTTTCACATGTTATCATATGCTTTCACATGTTATCACATGCTTTCATATGCTTTCACATGTATAAGTCAAAAGTTAAGACTTAACCTATTTTGTACTAGATAGTATTTAGAAGTACTATTTAGAGGATCAGATGATGTTGATCTTTATCACATGTAAGGGTCAGATGATGGTGCACTGCCTCAGCACTGCCCCAACACTGCCCCGGTAGAAAACACATATAGTCCCCTGAATTTCCCTTCAGTTGGACAGATAGTTAGAACTCAGAAGATAGTTAGAGTACAATCAATATAGAAGTTCTACTGGTTAATTTCTAAGTGCCTTTGGCACTCCTATACTACTTTACCTATTACAGTAATCTTATGCTACTGGTAATAACTTTAATAGTGAGAATAAACAATACACTATTAGTAATCTACTTTGTAGTATACATTACTAGCCTGAGACTATCTGATTAGATTGGATCCTTATCTAATCTTATCTGATTGTCCAGTCCCCCATATAACACTTTACATTTTTTTAACCTAAGAACTTGATTCTTACCTAACTAGGAAGGCCTGATCAACCTTACCTAATCAACAAAGTTTCTACCAACAAGAGTAGAAACTAAAGCCAGTATAAGCCTACAGCACAAAGCATAGTAGTACAAAGTCTGACAGTCAGCAGTAAGACTATCCTCTAAATAGCAACAATAAGACTATTCAACAAATAGCAACAGTAAAAGCCTATAAATAGTAGCAAACAACATAAGAGGGCAACAATAATTGTATTTAACTGGCAAATACAAAAGAAAACAACAATTACCTAATTTGGTAACTCTGAGACCTAGAAACTGCCTCAGAAGTCCAATAAGGGTGTGGATTATAGGAACAAGTCCTATCAACATCCAAACTCCAGAGAGTATCCCAGCCCCACTCTCTACCTAGCCTAAAGAAAAATTGGGAATTCTCCCAGTAAGCAGAACAAGGAAAGTTTCTGTACCTCTCCCTCCAAAAAGAACACAAGTACCTAGCAGTCTAACCCCTATCCTTCCACTCAACTTTCTTCCCAGCACTTAAAGGAAACCCTGCTCCTACAACAATCTCATCAACAAAAGTAACCTTTTTACCCTTCAACCTCCTCTCCCCCTTACCATAATCAACCCTGGTATCAGAAGCAATAGAAAGAGGATAAGAAGGAAGTTGATAAGAAGTAGATCCTTCCTCATCAGGATCCACCTTAAAGAAAGCAGGAATAGAAGAAACATAGTCCAAGGAATCAGTGGTATAATATCTGATAGACATGGAGACTCCTAAACAAAAAAGTACTAGTGTAATGGAAGGAGGAGGAAGAGCTAGGAAAGGCAGGAGAAAGGCAATGACAAGTGAGGAGCTAGAAGCACTCAAGGCTAAGTTAGTCAATACTCCTAAAAAGAAAGTTCCAACTGGGAAAGATATTCCAGAAAAGGAAATGGAAACAAGGGAAATAGTCATTGGGCCAAATTCATCAATGCCTGAAGTAAGGATTGTAACACCTCCTGCAACAAAAGCCTTTTAGGACAAAAATGAGTCATCATGGTACCAAAGAATATCCCAGGTATTTATATACCTAACAATAAACAACATGTTATCAAAAAGGAAAAAGGAACTATTAGCTGAAGCAGCAGAAAAGTTCATGATTTTTCAGCAGAAAGAACAATTTGACAAGTCAGTTCAAATGGACTTTCAACTCTATCAACCTCAAAAGCAGTATGGCCTTACCCAACCTATAACCTATGTAAAGGAGTTCCATGGCTAGCTTTAAACTGGCCTTTCCTGACACAGTACATACTTATGGGTAACCTGTATGACCTGGAAACCCCAGAAATAGTGCCTCCAATAACAGAACCTATAGAAACCTTTGAGGAAGTAGGAAAGAAACCGTTTAGAGCTGGAAGTAAGGGTAAGGAGAAAAGTGTATAGTATGAGGAAGAGGATGATGAAGATTATGAAACAGATATAGAAGAAATATCTGAAAAAGACATGCCACCACCACCTAAAGATAGGAAAAAGCCAATACATACCAAAAAGAGTAAGACTCCTGATAAAAAGTCTAGAAGAGCTCTAGTGGTGTGGCTGGAGGTGGAGTAAGGACCCAGGATCTGGATCTGATAGTGATGAATCAGACAATGGTTCTGGAGATGACAGCAGAAAAGGTCAACTAGAGAACCTAGCCCTCACTACTTGGAATGGTCTAAAAAGACTGGTCAAAAGATACCAACACAACAAGTCAGCAAATCCCTTGTCAAAAAGGCAAACAAACTTGCAAAAATTCCCAATCCCCCAATGATTGATGGAGTATCAGAGAAATGGAGGGACCAAACTACCTTTGACAATTATGTGCAACAGTTGCAGAAGTGGGTAGAGTATCAAGGGATGGATATAGCAAGTTGGGAAAGTTTGGATAGAGCAAGCTTTATGTTTAAGAAGAGTACTCAGACTTGGTATAACCAGTATTGCTCTGAAAAAGAAGATGTTGAGGACAGGAATTTCCATAAATTTATGTTAAAACTGAGAGGTAAACTCATCTCTACAGTAGCATCTGAAGTTCTGTGGAAACAATACCTAGCACACCATCAAAGGCCTGATGTTACTGTCATGCAGTATGCACAGAACCTGGAAGAGTTCAAAATTAAGTGCAAGGATCTAAATGGAAAAGACATGATAAGTGATCATGCACTAAAAATGAAACTGGTAGATGGACTAGTACCCCTGCTCAGAGCTAAAGTCAAAGGACTGATATCATATGAGTCAACCTTTGAGGAAATATTGAATAAAATTGCAGTCCAGGAGGATGTACTAAAACAAGAAACTAAATCCTTGCAGCAGCACCAAAAGAAGGCTGATAAGCAATGGGGACCTGGTAGACCTATGGAATGGACTAAGTCTGAATTCAAATTGCCTGAAAAAGTGGCTAAGAATGCAGCTAAAGTGGCAAGCAAGAAAGGTAGACCAGGTGGTCTCTATGGGAACTTCCCTAGTGCCAGAAAGGATAAAACTAAGTATACCCCTTATGGTGAACAAGAGAAGAAGAGGGAAGAGGCTGCAAAACAGGGTCCTGTTATCACTGTGGCAAACAGGGTCATACTTCCAGGGATTGCCCTAATAGGAAGGTGTCTTCAGCTTACCAATATATGGGATCTAGACCAGGAGTCAGAAGATTCCCACCTTATCAACCATTCAGACCTAAGCCAACTTGGCCCCCACAGAAAGTAAAAACAGCTTATCAGGAGATTGATGTGAAACAACAAGAGTCAGCTGCACTTCAGGTTATGAGAAACCCTAATGACTCAAGGAAGTTCTTAGTGCCAGAAAGCCATAGAACTTCTAATGCAGCTGAAATTAAAATTAATGGACATATTGCTTATGCACTATTTGATCCATGTACATCAGGTGGAGACCTGATATCAGCAAATTATTGTCAGCTGTTTAATATACCCTTGAAAGAGATCAGCAAGAAACCTCTAGAAACTGCAATTAAAGGTAGCAGATCTCAAATGTCAAATACAGCAACAGTCACAGTAAATCTACAAGGATACCAAGAAACTAGGACATTCTATGTGGCCAACCTGAAAGACTGGGATGTTATATTTGGGGAACCTGCTCTGAGGGATTATAAAGCAATTATGAATGTTAAAGATAATGCAATTACTATACAACCTACAGGCAGGACAAGGATTGACATTAATATGCTTAAAACCAAGGATACACTTGGAAGAGTCACAACTGCAGCTATGAATATTGGCAGGACAGAAGAAGATTGGTTCAAAAGGGATGATCCAATGGCTATTGTGACTGAAGTTGGAGGTAGATTAATACACCACCCAAAGCCAACTCCAGCAATTCCATGGATACAGCATATCTGGTGAATGACCTAGAAGAAGACCAGGAATGGTCACAAGAGTGGTTTGACTCATCAGATTGGTCAGAGCTAGAAGATGATGGAAGCTCTCCAGTCATTACAAATGCAGTCAATCTGGAAGAAGTGGAGTTTAATATATTTGAAGAATTCCCTGAACTATTCCCAGAAGAAAAACCAACTGCATTACCACCAATCAGAGAACCTTATGACATCATGCAACATAAAATTATAGTTCCTGATGGTGCAACCTGGGAACCTGCATACTATACAAACTATACAAGGTTTCTGGATCAAGTAACTGAGAAAATGAGGACAGAGCTAGAATCTGGAAGAATAGTGCCATCTAGCTCACTCAACAGCATCCTTATGTTTACACAGCCTAAAAAGGATTTAGATAAGAATGGCAAACAACAGGCCAGGTTCTTATTGCACTGTATACCTAGAAATAAGCTAGTACAAAAGGATAAAACACCCATGCCCAATATTAAAGCAATATTAGACTGGATAGCTGGTAAAGAATATATCTCAGCAGCTGATCTGGCAGATGGCTACCATAATATTAGGCATGCACATGAATCAGTAAAACATAGTACCTTTACAAATCATCTAGGGAAATTTGACTCATTGGTCATGCAGCAAGGTGATTGCAATGCACCTGCAACCATGATGAGGGCTATGAACTGGTTATTAAGAGACTATATTGGAAAGACTGTCATGGTTTATTTAGATGACATTCTGATTGGCACAGATACCCTGGAGGAACATAAGGAAGTGTTAAGAGGGATCTGCAGGATATTGGCTAGGGAAAAGTTTTTCTTCAACAAAAAGAAATGCCAAATCCTTGCCCCAAGGCTAAAAGTACTGGGATTCATTGTTACCAAACAAGGGCTAGAAATGGATCCAGAAAAAATTAACTCAATAACAAATTACCCAATCCCTGACTCAAAAAAGAAATTACAAAAGTTTCTAGGAATGGTTAATTACTTGAGAAGGTTTTGTCCAGAATTGGGAGCTATAGCCAAACCACTATCAGAATTGCAAGGGTCAACAAAGAAGCACATGTGGACTCCTCTGCATAATGAGTCATTCAAAAAGATTAAGGAGCTGATAATGAGCAATAAAGTGCTCAAACCAATTAATCATGACTCAGGCCTTCCAATCTATTTAATTACTGATGCCAGTAATACAGGGATCTCAGGATGGATTGGCCAAATGGAGAATGGTGTTATCAGGCCAGCAGAATTTCACTCTAGGAAATTAAATGATGGACAAATGAATTACACAACAACTGATAAGGAATTATTAGCAATTGTTGACTCACTGAGGTATTTCAGGCCTGAACTACAGGGTCACAAAGTGATCATCCAAACAGATCACAAACCCTTAGTCACATTTATGGATAGTATCCCTGAAAGTCAGATGAAGAGAAGGTGGCAAGAGACTATGAGTCAGTTTGACCTAACCCTAGAATACATTCAGGGCAAGGACAACCACATAGCAGATGTACTATCCAGAGGAGTATATAGTCCCCCTAAATCCTCCTCTACTGGACAGTCTTCTCACCACACAACTGCTTTACTACAACATCCAGTAGTAACCAACCACCTCTCTGTTCCCATACAAACTTTCAGAAAAACTCCTCCCCCACATTCTCCATCACCAACAATGCCTTCCCCACAACAGCTCAGGATTAGAGGAGCCACTGGGAGACCAGTGTCCCCACCAATTCTTGGGAGACAATCTCCCAACACCATCCAAAGGAGAAGGAGGCTCCCTCCTCTCCAAATCACCACTACCAACCTCCCACCAAGACAGGTGCAGGAGGCTGATCCCACCAGGCCTGTCTGGCATGACAGAGAAGGCCTGAATGCAGTCTTTGAGGCTGAAAGGTACAAAGCCACAGTTGAGGATGATCCTGAACCTGATGAATCTAACAACCCACAAAGAAATTTCAGGCTCAGACAGCTCCAGCAGGAGCCAGCAGCAGTACAAACTGCTGCCACCACCACCAGGGCCCAGGCCCAACAGCAACAACAACAGGAGGAAGAGAGAGGAAGGTCAGTTACAAGAAAACCCAAGTTTCAAGTGGTTATTAACAATGAACCTAGTACCTCCTCTCCCTCTACCCTTGCTGCCCCTGAGGCAGAGGACCCACAGGAATGGACCCTTGTGGATGAGTCCTCTGACTCAGATGAACCAGAGGAATGGGAAAGAGCCAGGGAACCCATGACTACAGAACAGATGGAACAGTCCTTGAGAAGGGCTGACAGGGGTTCTTGGTTGTGGGAAACCTTCAGGAGTGGAACCCTACTCTTGAAGGTACCTTGAAAAGAAGGGCAGTCTCACCTAAGTGCAAGGATGAGGCAGACAACAAGAAGGTGCACTTCCAGCCTCCTCCTCCTCCAGGAGCCTCACCTGCATCCTCTGTCAGCACCCTTCCTGACATCTTCCCTGAGGATCCAATCCTCCCATCCTCCTCTAACAAAACTCAAGCCAAAGAGTTTTGTTCCCAATGTGGTAAAGTGGGCCATAAAACTCCAATGCAACAACAAAGATCCTATTATTAATCTTTGTGACAATTGTTGGGCAATTGGACACTTTAAGGAGAACTGCCCTAGGAGGGCTAGATTTCCTCCTCCCAGATGTACCAACTGCATGGAGACCACTCACCTCAGCAACAAATGCCCCCTTGACAACAAACTCTATCCACTGCAACACCCTTACCAAAGAAACCATCAGGAAATGCATCATATGCAACCAAGATGGTCACTGGTCTCACCTATGCCCAAACCTTCCAAAAGTCACTACCACAGGAGGAAAAGAGATACCAAGATGCAAGTATTGTCTTGGCTACCATAACCTGAACAAAAACTTTGTCAGCTCCTGTGATACTAGGAAAAACAACCTGAAGGCCCTCAATAAGCCCTTCCACAATAGTGACTACCTGAAAAAGACACTAGGAGTTCAGGATGAAGATGAAAAGAGCATGGAACCTGATTTGGTAATTGCTGAGTGGATAGGAGATCATGAGTTGGAATGGCATTATAGAGAAGAGTTGGAAAAAGATACAGTGTTTGGACCACTGTACTTAAGAGTCAAGAGAGGAGAGCAAGTACCTACAGTAAAGGTACAGGATGGGTTTATGTACCTCTTGAAGAATTTTGCTTGGAGGATGGTTATCCCAAGGGATTACAAGTTAAAGGTAACCCTGCCTCTGAAGCCCTTATCCAACAAGCACATGTCACTACTGGACATGGAGGCCTTGCAAAAACACAGAAGAGCTTACCAATAAGTACATCTTTCAGGATTTTTATAAGCAGGTTGAACAATTTGTGAGGAGTTGTGAAACCTGTCAAATCACCAAAGGATCCACACAGAAAACCCCTGGATTCCTTACTCCTTTGAATGTACCTATTAGGCCATGGGGTAGTATGGCTATGGATTTCCTTAGTATGGAACCTGTTATGATTTCATGTACTGAATTTACACTTGGTTACAGAACTCCTAAAGATGATAAGCCTCATATGTGTTATTTCATAAGTTATTAGTCATGACTGACAGGCATTCTGATTTTACATTCTTGTTACCTGTTGCAGACAATGTTGACACATTAGGGGTTATTGATATCTTTGAAAGATTCATTAAGCCTAATGTGGGTTTCCCTTATGAAATTGTTTCTGACCAAGACCCCTTGTTTATGTCTACTGTTTTTCAAGACTGGATGCAGAAAAATGGAATTATGCATAAAGCATCTTCCACATATCACCCCCAGACTGATGGGACAAGTGAAAGGAAGAATAGGACAATTATTCCTATGTTTGCAGCCAAGAAGCTGGAGCAAGGAATGAATTGGGTACAAGCCACACCTTCTGTTCAAACAGAGGTGAATGCAAGAGTTAGTACTACAAGAGGACTTTCCCCCTTTGTTACCAAGCTAGGATACCAGCCTAATTTGTCACCACCTATCCTACCTCACCCAATTCCTACCTATTCAAACCCTACAACCAGATTTTACCAGGTTGCTGAAAACCTTACCAAAGCAAAAAGGACCAAATTCAGCAAGCCAACAAACACAGAAGAGCCTCCCCTGATTACCAAGTCAATGATCAGGTGATGCTATCAACAAAGAACCTCCCAGCAAGGTACCACTCCTCCAAACTATCCCCAAATGGATAGGCCCCTTCACTATTACTAAATACTCACCATGGAGTCAAAATGCTAAACTTGACTTCACTGACTTCCCTGACCTCAATAATATCAACAATTCCTTTCACACCTCACTTCTCAAGCCCTTCTTCCCTAATCCAATACAACTGTTCCCTTCCAGGACTCTGGAACATCCAGGACCAGTTAAGGAAGATAGGTATGAGGTAGAAAGAGTATTGGAATTCAGGTCACAACCTAGAACAGGGAAGCTGCAGTATAAGGTGAAATGGAAGGGATGGCCTCATAAATTTGATGAGTGGGTATATGCTGATGGTGTTGATGAGTCATTGAAAAAACAATTCTGGTTGACTGGTAGTAAGCAAGCAACTTACAAAAAGAGAAAGGTTGGTGAGAATAAGCTTGGCAAAAATAAGACAAGGAAAGAAACCTTGGAAATGATTGATAATGAAAGAAAGAAAGTCCTTGCTACCCCTGTTTCATCCAATGCAGTCAAGATTGACAAAGGCAAAGGAAAAGAGTTAGACATACCCCAGTTAATGCTTAAATATTTCTTTGATCAGAAAGTTGTTGATAAGGATTTCAAGGAAGGGTATGATAATATCAGGTATGATACTAGAGCAGAAGGTAGTAATACCTATAAGGATAGGAACAATAGGTATTATGGGTTGAATGTTAACTACTAATGTACATAACCATCTCCCCTGTTTATTTTCTAAGATGGAGTTTTTATCTAAACAGGGAGGCATGTAAGGAAGTGGCTTACTCATACCCTATGACTAACCCTCTCCCTCACAAATGTATTTCTTATGTATTTTCTTACTAAGCAAGCATCTCAAAACACACAACATTCTGTGTGCTGTCTGCCTTGCTAATATTTCACATGCTTTCACATGTTATCACATACTTTCACATGTATAAGTCTAGGAAAGACTTAACCTATTTTGTACTAGATAGTATTTGGAAGTACTATCTAGAGGATCAGATGATGCTGATCTTTATCACATGTAAGGGTCAGATGATGGTGCACTGCCTCAGCACTGCCCCAGCACTGCCCCGTTGGAAACACATATAGTCCCCTAAATTTCCCTTCAGTTGGACAGATAGTTAGAACTCAGAACATAGTTAGAGTACAATCAATATAGAAGTTCTACTGGTTAATTTCTAAGTGCCTTTGGCACTCCTATACTACTTTATCTATTACAGTAATCCTATGCTACTGGTAATAACTTTAATAGTAAGAATAAACAATACACTATTAGTAATCTACTTTGTAGTATACATTACTAGCCTGAGATTATCTGATTAGATAAGATCCTTATCTTATCTAATCTGATCTTCCAGTCCCCCATACAATACTTTACAGTAACCGTGACCTGGACAGAAATCCCGTCAACCTTGGTAGTCTCAATGATATCTCCAGCACCAGTTTTCAAGAAATGATCCTTAGCTTCCATATACTTCTTCAACATCACCCCTGCCGCCGCCTTGGTCTTAATCCCCTTGGGATCAAGATGACCAATTCCTAAGTCAATAGCCCACTGCTTGGCTACTGCAATCCTAGTCCCACAAAGGTATTTCGTTTTGTATTCATCCTTTAGCTTATATGCAAGCAACTTCCCACGATCCCCATCCCATTTGATACTTCCGCTTTCCACAACTGTGACCTCCTCTCCTATACCCTATGACTTCTGATTCTGAGCTCTCCTACCCCTACGAGCTGGTCGACCCTCCACCTGTGTCTGCGTCTGGGGCTGCGTCTGGGGCTGCGTCTGGGGCTGTGTCTGGGGCTGCGTTTGGGGCTGCGTCTGGGGCTGCATCTGGGGCTGCGTCTAGGGCTGTGTCTGGGGCTGTGTCTGGGGCTGTGTCTGGGGCTCAGAGGTGGGCGTTTGTGTTTGCATCTGTAGTTCTAACTGGGTACCCCGCTTTCTTCGCGTCTAGAGCTGCGTCTGGGGCTACGTCTGAGGCTGCGTCTGGGGCTCGGAGGTGGGTATTTGTGTTTGCATCTGTAGTTCTGACTGGGTACCCTGCTTTCTTCGACCCATGCTATCCAAGCACCATTAGCACCCGCCTTTACTTCTTCTGGAGGTTTAACTCACTTGTTGATCCAAGTTGGATGGTATACTGAAGGGGTTGAACTCGTTAAATGAATGGGCTTTCAAGTTGGATGCTATACTAAAGGGGTTGAACTCGTTGAATGGGCTTTGGCGCTAGATCACCTTCATCATGACGGCAGTGCCAAGATTTCGCCAAACCCCGCTTATTCTAGCCGAATGTGGTATAGTGTCCTGGGACCCTGGTCGCAGAAAGACACTCCCAGTTACGTGGCGAAAACGATTTCAATCTACCCATTTGTGCCACAATTTATTCGGGATTTTTGATAGGGTATTCAAAGCTTGGCCGTTTATTCGGGCGTAAAAATCGTACAAGATTTTCGGCTAAAAAATTAACTTTGAATACCCCTACTGTACATATATACATACATACATAAATACATGCATACAAATACACATACATCTGGACATATCTGACAGGACAAGACTTGCATTCTCCATACTTCAGGGCAAAAAGAAAATCATGTGAAATACTGCCAGTCCAAAAGGATAGGATATCATGGAACTGTAGGGTACTAAACAGACCCAAGAGTAGAGCGAGGGTGTAGGATATACGATATTACTCCCGGTAGATAAAATGGCGAACGTTTATTTTGCAAGCACCTGAAGACTCTACGAGCACCTGAATCTCCCACCTGATACATGTTGGAAATCTTGTCCATAGATCGGCAATATATGTAGCTAGCAAATATAACGAAACCTCCAGATCTCATGATCGTCCCAAGTCCGATCTACCGCTGAAACAAATAGCTTGTAAATTCATACAGCCCGGCGCTCCCCTGAAGCAACAAAGTACACATGTCAACATCTGGGAAAACATCATCCTCAAGACTCAAAATAAATTCTACATTTCTTCCTACCTGGTGGCATTCGATATGAGTGCCCCTAACAATCATTGCCCCTCCACCTCCCCCGGCTTTGGCCACATAGGTCCTACGAACTATAGCATGGACATGCAGGTCTTCACACTCATTATCCGTGAGCTCAGAGACGTTATTGCGTCGAAGGAGGTCGCCGAAGCCGAGATCCATGCTATATATCAAGCCAGAATTGCGGAGCTAGAGGAGGAGAATAAACAGCTAGTCCAACGTAGACACTGCTACATATCCAACCGTACTTGTACAGGCCCCGGCTAACTGACCTACCCAGATGCCAACGACGCCCTCCTCATCCAAGAGGCTATCAACGCCCTCAACTCGGCCATCTACGGCGAGTGGAGGGCCAGGAACGACCCATACTCAATCACCGAAGAACCCGATCTCCCCCTCATCCTCCAACAGCGGATCTTGAATCTCCAAGGAACACTTGAGCGAGTGAGGGGGACAGTTCGGAGGAAGGAGCAAGAGACTCATAAAAGGATTACCAGCCTGGAGAGTTTGGCCCATGCGAATATTGAGCAGTTGATGGGCGATGTGAGGAGGAAGGTCGAGGTTGTTGTGGGTGGAGCGAGGGGGACAGCTGAGGATGATCAGACTACGATTTTGCGGGGGAGCAAACTCACGGGAGGGAACTTGGTCTCCAGATAGCACTGAAGAAATTGGGTCAAGTAGGAGGAGAGGCTAGAGTTGCCAGGTTCGCAGTGGAAATGTTTGTGTTGGCTCGCTGGCTCGATAATGGCAAGTGCGAAGGAAATGTTTGTCTGCCGATTTGGGATCTACGGACTGCGCAGGTGCTTCATATCTAAAAGTTTTTGGGACTCTGATTGGGGGGGTTAGAGGGCAAGGAAATGTTTTAGCAACCAGACTTTTGTTTTAGAGTAATCAAAGAATTGCATCATTGGAGTAATGCAGGACACTCCCGATTCCTGAAAATTGCTGTCGAAGCCGAATACATTGCCGGACAATGATCGCACATCGAACCGACCATGTACGAGAACTCAATGTCCTGCATGTGCCACTCCAGGTCTGCCGTTAAGGGATATCGTTTTGGGCATAACATAGCCGCTGTACTTCCTGCGTCTTCAGATATACACACTTGAGATCATACCAACACAGCTTTGTCCTTTCTATACTTTGTGCCTTCCTTTATGAACTGGTGTAACGCAGAAGCTTGCCAAGTTTGGTAACCATCTACTTTATACATGATACTGGGGTCTGGAGCTTGCTTGCGAAGCACACATGTATGTACGTACCTACCTGAAGACAATCTATATTGGATTCTCACATATTCTTTTATCACCACCGGCGGACTCACTCCCACCTCGGAGAGGAGAAGCTCAAGCCAGCGGTGGGGGGCTTAAAGCATAGCGGCGAGTCTGATTCCCTCTGCGGGACTTGTCGGTGCGGAGTTGCATAATGATGCCTTGTTATGGTTCCATCGTTCGCCGAACTGCCGGCCCAAACGCTGAACTGCCCCGGAGGGAAGCAGGATAGACTGGCACAAGTCGCTGGGGTGGGCAAGAGGACGGGGTGGGGCTTATATAGTGGGGTGCCAAGGATTTTCCAAGGCCGATCGGGTTTAACAATAAAGGGCCCTCATGCTCCTTTTGGCTTATAGTGTAATAGCCGAACGGTAGCTGTGAAGCAACCCAGCTGTTTCTACAGAAATACGTGACATGACAAAGCAATGCAATCAAAGAGTTTTTCTCCTTTCATATGCCGTGTGAATTCGTACAGTACTGTAGTACAAGTATTAAGAGGCAGCCAATTTGAGCGGCAAAAAAGCAGAACCCTGACATCATGAGAACAAGCAAAGACATCGAAAAAAGAAATGCTAATCCCCAATCCCAAGCAAGAAAACCTATTAGTATCAGTTCAAGTCATCAACTCTCTGCTCCTGTAGTTTTTCTCCTCCCACTATCAAGCATTACCTCCCATACATTGCTCCACTCCCCATCCCATCTCGCCCCCTCAGATGCAGCATCCCCCCAACCATCCATCCCGTCCTACACATACACTTCTGCACATTGACCATAAGAGCTATCTCCTCCCATTCATCCTGCGCAACCTTATGATCATCACTAATCCACACTCCCTCCCTCTTATACTTTCCCTTTCCATCCCTACTCCCGTCGTATTTATTTTTCGTGGCCGCTGTCGTATTAGACAGCTGCATTCTCAAACTATCCGTATCACTGTGCTGTTTCGATCTCCGCGCTGACAGCAAAGAAAATGATAATGCAAGGAACGAGTCCGAAAGGTTACTCGACTTATATTTCCTTTTAAGCGTGTTGTGTTTATCTGCGGTAGTAATCCTCGCTAAATCGCTGCTGATCTTCGGGATTGGTGGCGGCGCTGGTACTACCGGCAACTGTGATCCACCTCCGCTCCACCTTGCCAATATTCCCTTTGTTCCAACACTAGCCCTTCTCTTTAACTCGTCCCCTTCATGCCCTTTGATCCATCCTTTAACACCCTCCCTGAAGGCCCCCATCCCAACCCCGAGCACACTTTCCACACTCAAACTCAGCCTCCTCTGCATCTGGCTACCTGCTCCACGCGGAGCAAGCCCACCAGAGATACTACACCTAGGCGTATCTCCACAATTAAGGACCTCCGGCTTCAATCCATACCCCACCCCCAACCCTATCTCGTTTCCCAGCTTACTCAATGGAGAGTCATCAACCGTCCCACGGGTATACCTGACGAACTCCAAATAAAATGGCAGCACCAAATCCTTATTCAAATCCATATTCCTATGTAGTCCTAGCTCGTCGATGAGTTGCATGTGTGTTCTCGCCTGCCTAATCAGTGGTATTAGGCTCCTATAAAATGCGTCGTTGCTCACCCTCATTTCTTCTACGGTTACTATTGCCTCTCCCTGTCCTTCAGGGAGAAATGTCACACTTCGTATAACCTTCAGCGCTGCTGCTAAAGTCCTCAACATCTCCGCTGTGGGTTTATTCTGTTTTGAAATATTGCATAAAGCCCTATTTTGCAATCTCCAACAGATCTGGGTATGTTGAGTCTTTATTGAGCTGTTCAGCGAAAGTAGCGTTTTACTGCTGTGAATGAGCCGGTGGAGGGTATTTATCTGCTGCGTTAGAAGCGCGAGGAGCTCTGCAGGCTGTATATTGGATGATAAAGAGTAAATCGACGAACTTGCTGTAGGTCTGGTGGTGACGGCAGTGACCGGAAGAGGAAGGAGTCTAGAAAGAAGGATTTTCAAGCTGGTAAGATGGGAAATAATGCCGGTGTGAATATCTATGCTGTATAAGGGGAGATGATACATTCCTCTATCAAATCAGTGGGAAGGTTAGCCATCCATTCACAAGGTTTCTTTAAGACACAGGAGGAGTTCTGACAGACTTGATCATATCATCCAGATTCAAAAGTTCAAACAACAATGGTAAATCCTGAGCTTTGTCCCCTTGACAAACTTTCTGAGTGACCTTGATGAAAGCTCTAGTGTTTGCTAGAGAAGCCTCTACCTCTGTTACGAACCTTGCAATCTACGAAAACCCATGTCCCATCAGCTCCTCAATCGTACAATATCACAACCACACCTAGGGGAGGCAAAGGGTAGCGTACCACATCCCCGATAACCTCCAATTGCACCCACACTACCCTGAGCTCCATTTTCCCGTTCGCTAATCCCGCTACATCCCCCCCAACGAGACCATCGCTTCCAACTTTAAGAAGACGCTTAATCCTCTCTGTGGCATTCAAAACTCTCAAAACTGGCTCATGGTGTTGATCCGGAAACCTTGGTGAGTTGAGGATAGCTTCTAAAGGTTTTTGAGGGTTGGTTTGAACGACGCTGCTGCTGCTGCTGCTGCTAAGAAGAGTGACTGGCCTCGATGTGGGTAGGTGGATCCGGGTGGAATTGGTTGGAGCACTGAGAGAACAGGATAGTTGTTCGGCCATAGCTGACTGACGCTGCCCAAAGAAACACGAGAGTAATAAACGTTAATACCAACAAAACTTTCGTTTTTGTTGTATGTCGATGAATGTTTGTAAGTCGGAAGGTTTATTGTTTATGCAGAACGCCAACAAATAAAACGAAGGCTGAGAAGGACAAGATATCAGGTGAGCGCCTGTCAGACCCAGGCAGAGACAAGTATGGAAGCCTCGTCTCGTCTCTAGAAGTAAAAATTTCAAACGAGAGTCCATATGTCCAACTGTACGTCTGGGTGCCGAGGGTAAAGGTAGCCTCAGGATACAGGAGTCAATAAGCTCAAATGAAGAAAGATGAAAGAAGCAGTCAACGCTCGGGAACGAAAGAATCCCCGGACTATGGAGGATTGTGTTCGCCAGACTAAAAGCTGCCCGTCACTCTGAATGTGTGTTCTGGCAATGCGTGCGCCAGGAATGTAGCATAGAAGACATGTGCCTCTTCTTGTTTGCTTGACTCTTGGGAGTAACCAAACTCCATGGCCCGGTTACATGCATGCATCGATGTCGGAGGGTGCATGATGTAGGAGCCCAACTCAAAGTCTCCTATATTCCCATATATCGACCCAGCTCTGATAAGGAGATGAATACCTAGCTAAGTTCTTAAATATTCTTAGTATATACGAAAATTTGGGGGGAAAGGGGAATTCGAGACTAAACGGCGATATAACGGCACCTCTTCTGCTGGCCCACAAGGGCGTGTCTGTAGTTTGATATATTGGCCGCCCATAACAAAGATATAGGTCTGGTGATGAGGGCGGCCATGGAGGTAAGTAAAAGTAACCCATAATTCGGACGGCAGGTATTGTCGGGACTGCTCCAGCGGGAAGCAGCATGAATCATATCTGTAGGTACATTATGCAAAGTAATCAGAACGTTGCTATGCATGCTACTATCGTACAGCCGGTAATAAAATGCTGAGTGGTGTTCTATAGACATGTCAATTAGATGCAGGTGAGATTGAAATATATGCTACCTCGCAAACTGCAGACCTCCCCAAACTTTTCTCTTTGCAAAACGCCATAGAACATAAACTCAACCCTTAGGTATTGCATGATATAAAAAAACCACCCCAGATACTACCTCCGCTATATTCCCCAACCCTACTAACCTCTACCGCCCGTCGAAGCTCTATGATTTATTTTACTCTGTTTCTTCCGCCCCTTCATACTTGGCCTTTGCCTGCCCTCTGTCGGGCTTCTCCTCACACCATATTTTCCAATCTTCTTCAGTCCTTGTAACCTCAGCATATCTGCCCCCATAGGTTTCCTACTTCCCACGCCCTTCCCGAGCGGGGTAAATACCTCTACCTCTGGTACGACATCCATCATCACCTGGTGGGTTCTAATCTGCGCTACAATTTCTACCCAACCAACTCCCTCTAGAAGGATATCTGTAGAGTAAATTTTGTATGGAAGAAGCTCAATTTCTGCATCAGATTTGCCACGGAGTTGGGGGTTCCGGAGACGAGTAACATCGGAGGAGAGGTGAAATGTACCAGCCGATTTTATATTCTCCGGGAGAGTGCCGGGTAGAGGAGCCGATACAGGTTTGTTTCTAAGCTCTTGAGATCGACATATGAAATTTTCCCCGCTGGCCTGTAGTTCAAGCACTGAGCCCCCCTCTAACGTACTCGACTTAGTGCTTTCTTTGACCTTATCCTCAACAAAGTCGGTGCTCGGCTCCGGCTTAAGTTGATACAACTCCGGCTTGTGACACCCCTCCGGATCTGGATGATTCATAAACTCCAATGCCTTCTCCGTAGCCGTCACATGCGTCGGAAGTGCGGTATACGGATACATCATAAAATCCGTACCACGTGTCTTTGGCTGTATCATAATCAACCCCGCCAATACCAAGGACTGTCCTGGCTTGACCACATACTGCTTTGGATCAACCCTACACTCCATCTGGACCTTTCTCCTCAGCTTGGGTCTCACAAAGTCCAGAAATCGCCCTCTTTCCATGCCAGGTAAGTCAATGATCTCTCCCTTGACCCCACCTTTCCTTCCATTCTCCCCTGGATGCCGAAATGCAACTCGCACTGGGGCAACTGTGGTCCCTGGAATATTTGATATAGTAGGACTAACAAGTGGCAATTCTTCCTGATCAAGCTCCTCATTTTGAATTTTGATCTGAGCCTCTTCTAATATCTTGGCCAGTTCTTCTTTGGTGATCTCTGGATTTTTTACTCTCTCTTTCCCTTCTACCTTCTTCAAAAATTCTTTGAGCTTCTCCTCCCTAGTCAATGTCTCCAGTTCAGGACTATAGCTTGCCCTCGGACCAGAGACTGTCCCAATGACCCTTTCTAAATTCGTAAAGCTTCCTTCGGGAACGATTTCTCCCACGAACCGACTCTTACCAACGTTGGCTTTACCAACAATCCAGATTCCACCTTCACGGCTCTTGACTATTCCTTTCTCTGCTTTTGATAGCTTCAAGCCTGCCATGTGTGAAAACTCGGCCTTCACTCGCCGTATTGACCACGCATTTCTGATGCTTATAACTCTGAATGATCCACCCCATGGCGAATGATGGTCCTCGATAGCTTCGCCTGGCGGTAGTGCATCTTTCAGTACACCTTTTAAATATGTCATTAAGCTCGTAACTTGCTCCTCTTTGGGCATCAATAAATCCGCACGAGTTATCACATATGAGACACTGAGGTTCCTTGCTTTTTTAGGAGGCAAGTATTGTGCTAGATAAGATTTCAATCGTGGAATTAAAGAAAGTGGGAAATCGGCAGCGTCAATCAGGTGGTAAATATGGTTCTTCTCGTGTTTCGATTCGGAGATGAGGTCAATGAGAGTGTCAAGATCGGGATAGGCATGTATTGGGGCACAACTATCGTGGTTCAGGAGGGACTTGCACCGCTCGCAGAGTGGCAGCTTAGGAGTTGCCGCAGTGGATTGGGCGGTTAGGAGGAAATCAGTAGATGCTGGTGCTGGCGTTGCTGCTGGACAGTCGGTGGAGGTGGCCGGTTTAGCAGCGATAGTTCTTGTTATGAAGTCAAATTTCTTGGTATCACGTCCTAACTCGGCGTCTAGTAATTTGATCTCTTCTTCCTCTGAAATCACTTCAGCGAGTTCTTCGGGAATTTCCTCCTCGTCACAGATTACTTTGGTTTTCTCTGCTTGAATTTCTGGTGTGATTGACGTAGCCCCTTCTCCTTCCTTTCTCACTGACGGTTCTCCTCCTTCTGATGGTACAGCTTCCTGCTCCAACATGATGATCTCGTCAGCCTCCACCTCAGCCTGCTCGAATTTCTGTCCTTCTTCTTTCCCGTTTTCTCCCAGTAGTCCAACATCTGTCTTTTCAGCTTCCCCAACCCCAGCCTCCTTTCCATTTTCTTCCAGAACTTCGGCAACTTTCTCTCCGTCTTCCTCAGGCCCCACCTCCGACCTCACCTCCCTAACATCACCTGCATCCTTCTGTTCCACCCCAGCCTCCAATTCAATCCCCTTTTGCTCCACCAATTCTCCCTTCCCTTCCTCCTCCGCTTGTTTCATACCTTGCTCTAGCCTCGCCAGATGCGCCAACCTGGTGGCTTCCTCGGCATCCCTCTTCTTGTCCATATTTCGTTTTTCCATCGCCTTTATTACTTTAGCTCGTGCTCTCTCCTGATCATAAAACCCAGGCAAACCTGGCTCTGTCGTCTGCGAGCGGGCACCACAGCCGGGACATATCGGCGGGGTTTTGATTATCCATCGGAGTGGATCTAGATGTTTGGGCGATAAGGAAGCTAGGGTGCTGCTAGGTGCATAGCCAATAGGAGATTGAAGAAGAAGACGGAGAGCAGACGTTGATAGAGACCGGGAGGTGTGGTTTCGTAGAGGTAAGGAAGGTGGAAGAAAATTGGGACGGGCATTCGCTAGCACGGGAGTTCTGTGGGGTATTGAGAAGCGTGTGGCTTGAGGGATGAAGAGGATCCGGCGCAGTGATTGCGGTACCATCATGGAATTATTCTATCTCAATTGACGTCGTATTTATGTCTCAGAATTAAGATATGCGACTGGGATTTTCCTTTGCCTGCAGCTTTTTCGATTGTTACTCTTGGCGGGTAGCCAATCGCCAACAGCACGTACGTTCAGGTTCCGGGTTCCATCAACATCTCGACGCTCGACCACCGACGGAATGCCTCCCTCCGCTCCCCTCACACCTCTTTCCCCGTCGGAACTCGCCTACCTTACTACATCCCTCATCCTAAGCCCCCCAATCCGCCCCGACTCCCGGACACCAACCCAATTCCGCCCGCTCATCGCCGAACTCGACATTCTTCCCTCCTGCAACGGCTCTGCTAGGATGGTCTGGGCCGACGGTGCTGAATGTGTTGCCGGGATTAAAGCCGAAGTCGCACGCACCGAAGACATCTTTGGGGTGCCCACTGAGGTTGCTGAGGAATTTGAACCTGGAGCTGCTGGAGGTGGGGATACTACGACCAGAAGTGTAGTGAACCGGAGAAGCTGGATTGAGGTGGGGGTGGATGTACAAGGCTTGAGGGATGATGACGCGTTAAACGTATTTCTGGCAGGGGTTGTGCAGGAGGGGTTATTTGCGGGCGATGAAGGAGGATTGACGAGTCGACTTAAACTTAACGACCGATTTCACTGGAAGGTTTACATTGATGTATGTGATTCCCACGACTCGACAAGAGTTCTCATGAATTACTACTAACTTCTTTTAAGGTACTTCTCATTACACCCCCACCCACCTCGCCTTCTCTCTCGACGACCCACCCCCTCACCCTCCTCTCCCTCACCACTCACCTCTCCCTCCGATCCACACTCCTCCCCTTCCCCACCTCCCAAGGCAACGAGGACCCCACATTCAGCGACGACTGGGACCTCGCCACCCCCCTATACCCACCTGAACTCACCTCCCTCCTACCGCCAATCTCCCTCCTCGTCATGACCATTGGTCCAAATGTCCTTCTTGACCCATCAAGAGACGAATTATCTGTTGCGGAGGGTGTATGGGCTGTATCGCTCCTTCCACCAGTAGAGAGCAAGAATAGACCGAGGGTCGTTGGGGTGAGGACACTGGAAACTATCCCTGTGCCGATTGAAGATAGGACTGTCGGGGCGAGAGGGGGTGGGGGGTGGGAGGGTGGCGTTGTGGGAGGAAGGGGAGGGGTGTCGAGAGAGACTATGAGGAGGGTGATCAAGATTGTTGGTTGTGTAGCAGGGGAGGTGTGGGAAGCGTTAGATGGGGTGGTAAAGGCGGAGAGGGAGAAGCAGTGGGATTAGGGATTGGCTTGGGTTTACTCTAGAGCAATACAAGCATTCGCCAGGTTATTGTTTTGTTTTCGGTGTCGTCGTCTCTGCAAACATCTCGGACTGGGGCCTCCACCAATTAGCGTCTTCCGGTGCACTGCGATTGTTGCCACGAGAACCTTATTCGCAAGCTGACCCCGGCAACAAAGCCGACTACAATATCACCCGTGCAACCGAGGCGTACTTTCAGGGCTAACTGGGGGGCGTTTGTAGACTCGGCTTAAGCCTAATTCCTGCGCAACCAGTTTGAATAATACTTCCGAAGCCCTGAGCGTACAAATTACGATCGAAGTCATAATCCAACGAAGTTGTCGGGACTAGGGGTAAAAGGGACAAGAAAAGATCTAAGGAGAAATCAGTATCCGTTGCAGCAGATGTGCTTGGGCAGCAGATGTGCTTGGGCAGCTCAACTGATAGCGGTGTGGTCAGGGCGATGCAGTCCCGCTAGAACTAACACCTAAGCAGCGACCTCACCCAGAGGCGCCAAGTGGTTATGGTGCTTCTTTTTGTTTTTAAGTAAAGTATCTAAACTACTACAATTGTGCGAGAGCAATGACAGCACGGAGGTTCTTTGGTTGGATCCTTATTTTCCGCCTATGTAGCATCTGCTTCGCCCATTGGCACTTGAGTTCATCGTTTTTGGTTTTAGCCGCCGGATTAACTTGCCTTGTCCTGAATCCACCCGGGTTTCCAGGTGGCTCATTATGTTCCCCTTACTGGGACCGCATATGAGTACTGAGTATAAATAATAATAAAAAAATAGAGTACAAAGCATGTTCTATGGATGTATTTGACTCGATGGGACAGTGAGGTCAGAAGTGGGAATCTGTACAGCTCACACAATTATGTTTCCAGTTGCATTCACCTATTCATCCCCCACCTCATCCGTGGCTGACTGGTTTGGTTGCGGGTTTGGTGGAGACCCTAACAACACAATCCATTGGGGAGGACCCAGTTCGACTCCCAGAGTCGGCTGATATATCCGGGAACCTATTCCTTCGCGGGAGGACTAGCCGCGTACTCCTCAACGACTGGAGTGCGCGGTGAATGAAGCATTGCAGTCATATAGATTTCTGGTGACCTTTTTTATAGCATGATGCATGACTATACCATTATCTAGAAAAATAATTACAGGGAACATGGCCACCAAATCAATAACTCCGGCAACCTCAAATATTATTCCGTGAGGGGTAGTGAAGTAGAGTGGCTGAGATGGATCCCCTCATCATCACGGAGTCACATATGTTCTTGAGTTTGTTTTTCAAGACTATCTGTCGGTAACCCTGGCCACTACCATACTAGGAAGGAGTATGTCCTGATCTGGCAGTCACTGCCCAACTCGGTACACTAGCAGCTTGGCAAGCTTAGGTGTGCTACTCCGTACGAAGTACTTAACGAAGAAATACATAAACTACAAGTTTAACTTGTTTACATGTGATTAGGCGTTAGGAGTAGGTGTTGTTTGATTCGGACAAACTCGATTACCGGTAGCTAGAATATGCTTCCTACAGCTACAATTGGTTGTAGCAGCAGCTTCAACAATATTTAGGTTCAACTTCTTGGCGATGATCCGCTAACCAAAAAAGCAGGGGAGGCAAGCCACAGCCCGTGATATCAACCTTTACTTCTCTCTTATTTTTCCAGCTAGGACTCATGGAAATAGCCAATACCAATCTTCAGTATGACCTGAAAATTTACGAGGCTCGGGGATTTGGTGGGAGGTTTCATATGTATAACCTTTGCGAGCAATGTCTAACTGAACTACCTAGTCATACCTGCGTCAATTTCGTACCCAACCCTTACTTCACGACCTTATTGCTAGTAGTGACTTATTTATGGATGATCTCATGCCTCTTCTGGCCACATAACGGCCTCGTCTTTTCTGTTCCTCAGAAGCTCATCTCTGATCTACGAGAGCGCCCTCCTTCTATCCTAGTTACAGACCTCCCCCTTTCTACGAGCCCTCAACCCTTCATGTACAAGTTCTGAAGACTCCGCCACGTCAGAGTTTTTCTGTTCTTCCAAACCTTACATCTACGCTTACTTTATCTACATTTCTATTTCTACTCCTCAATGGGTTATTTCTCAGCGGGTTGCCTGTAAAGCCTGTAGTCTGACTTGAGGCAAGTACTTCCCACATATTATCCGTGGCTCAGACCCATCTGACCTCCAACTGATAAAATTCCCAGAGGACACCCGTAGCTAAGGTCACGAGAGGTATTCTAAGCAGGTAAATGTTCTTGAGAACCCCACTTCAGGACAGATCGGGAAAGTTTGTGGGAGGAAGACTACATCATAGACTCATCAGTTCACTCAGCTCAGTCTCACCTATCGGTGGATTCCGACCTGGCAGTTCACAGAAAACAGGGGCACACACCCAGAGCTTCCTATCCTTCTTCAGCGTCAGGCCAGTGGGAATAGGTGAGCGAGCTGTACGGTAGGTTCTTTGGACACTCCGGCGTTTCCCTTCGAGTCGGAATGTCAGAGGGGAGAGCTCATATTTTGCCGCCTCCAGCGTCATACAATAAATCGAGACTATACCACAATGAGTGCTCCAACTCCCACACTATCAGAATTGCTTCTTCACCCTAGAGACGAAATCAGCCTGCGACTTGCGTCAAATGCGTACCCCGCCCGTTCCGTCTCCCACATCTCCGCCACCGAAGCCTTCATCACAGGCCTGGACAACAGAGACAACGCACAGTGTGTTGTCTGTGCTATGATCTGAAAGAGTGTCTTGCGCACTGTCATATTATTGGAAAAAACACTTCCGGCAGTGCAGACCAATGGGAGTTCCTCAAGAAAAATGGTTATATCCCCGCCCATGCAAAGTCACACATCCATGAGGCGCGGAATGGGATTTTGATGTGCATGAATCATCACAAGTCATTTAATGATCATCTGTGGTTTGTTCGGGTCGTCACCATACCCCAGCCCATGCGCAGGCAATATGTATTTGTGAATATCTCCATGTCGCCACAGCTTGCGGAATTCCATAATCAGCCTCTGAATTTGGACCCAGATGATGTCAGGGCGCCGTTTCCGGCGGCATTCTGGGTTCATGAACAATTGGCATGGGGGAAAAATTGTTATGTGGGACCAATTCAAATCAGTCATACTCCTCCTCACCAAATCCCAATGCCGGCTAGATCCGCTGGCATTCCAATTCCAATAACTCCCGTAGCGAAGCAGCCCTCACACAGTCTGTGTAGCATTCCTGAACCCGTTTGGCCCCCAACAGCAACCCCGGCAGGCTCCACCCCTATTACTGCCCAGATTCAACATGCTCCTCTCCCTCACAACTCTCCTTATCCTCCCACGTGCATAAGAGGAAGAGGAAGGAGCATCACGATCCCCACTACATCGACATCAAGCCCCTCGATCCTTGGGCAGAGGAAACGAGGACCTTCTTCGGAAGGGAACATATGCTCGACATCGGGTTTAAGAGCTGGTTCGTGTGTGAAGCTGAGAACACTGAGGATGATGGACCAGAGGTGTGCAAGCGCATACATGGTTTAGAGCCCCGAGATGTGTGCGCTTGGCTAATGGGTACAGAGGAGTGAAGGGGGGAGGCAGCTGGCGTTTCCACATTGACAGGGATTGGTATCCATTATTTGTTGATGGGGTTTGTGGTGTCTCTTCCTTTTCGTTATAGGTTTCGTGGATCTTCTTTTGTTTATGGGTATCTTTCTTTCGCTGATAGAGTTTTGTGGTATCTTTTTCTTTAACTTCCTTCTGCATTGTGAGGGGTTTCTTTTTTATTTTTGATTCTCGTTGGTTTATTTATCAGGGAGATGGGGGTGCAAGGGCGTCGATGTAAGGGATGGAGTAGCCTCGTATCCAGGTTAATATTTGTAATGTTCGTGACCTCGCAACTCCCCCATAGACAACAGACTGGTTACTACGAGGCTAGTGTTGTCTGCCAAGACTTCATTTTTTAATTCTAGAATCGCTACTCACTCACAATATATTGTGGAGTGGGTTTATGAGGATGGGTTTGGAAGTTGAAGAGTTGGAAGCGATGCAGTGAGAGGAAGGGGAAGCTCGGATGAGGATAGTTTGGATGAGGATATGGAGATCCTACAATGAATGGAAGCGTTGCGTGAGGACGAGTGGGCAGTAGAGAGTAAAGTTGCTTATTCTTCGAGAAATGGGCGAGAGGGGTAAAAGATAGGATCAATGTACAGTATAAGCAACCCCCTCGGGACTGGCAGGACGTTGATGATGGCAAAACGTACGTAGAGTGTGAGGTGTCTCTTCTAAGTCTAAGTACATGATCCCTCTCACTCATCTATCTATGTAGCCGCTAATGGACAACTAGTCTACAATTTCCCAGTTAGGTATCCTCTCTCCGCCATTACTCTTCTCACCCCCACAACGTTTCGTATGACGTGAAGTGATATATCTGCGCAAAATGGGAATGGACCTTGTCTAATAATCCAATATTCAGACTAAATTCGGTTTCTCCCACATGTAACTGGATGACCATGGCCATGGCCATGGCCATAGACATCTTTCCCCAACCGTACCAGGAGTAATCAGAAATTTCCTGGCGCTGGGTAGTGCGCATAGTTCTAATTAGAATTATTCCACATACTAATAGGTATATCCTATATCGCTTGGCAAAACTCGCCGTTGTGTGTTCCTCTTCGCGTGTAGAAATCAATTGCGTCCAGACGCAATAGACATTGCGATTTGCGTCGGACGTAGACCAATGTTATAGTTTGCATCAGAATCGCCGTTCACGTCAGAGCGTCGAGTGCTTCTGACGCACCTGACGCAAATATTTTTTTTTGCTAATGATACTCGTCCTTACTATGTACAAGTTGGAGTACTTATCAATTTATTGGATGGTATCCATCCATCCAAACACTCGATTTTCTAACAACTCCTTTCTTCTATCCGCATATTTCTTTGCCATTTCCGCCGCATAAGGGTTCATATGAGCAGCCGCATTATGTAAGCACTCCATAAACTTAGCAATATCCATACCATCATCCTCCTGGTCCTGCGGGTCCCCATCATCGTCATCATCACCACTTTCATACTCAATTGATCCTAGGTCGATTGTGTCTGCTATTCAACTGTTAGCAGAACAGCATTGAATCACCACGGTAAACCACTGGGGCAGACATACGTACGCCCATGGAAAGGGTAAAACTTTCAGGAGGAAGAACGTCCGGGGAGGGTGTGCTGGAGGATAGCTTGACGAGCTGATTGCGTAGTCGCCGTATTTCTTCCAGGCTCAGCCTACCGTCGGACGGTTTATACTACAGAGTACCAGCAAGGGTTAGCCTATAGTCACTGTAATAAGACGGGAATGAAGGTCAGGGAACTTACTGCTCTGCCTGCTGAGAGCGCAATTTTCACCCTTCTTGCAATCATCCAGGTCCTCTTCTTCAATACGAAACCTGGCTCGAAGGTAACTGGAGGTCCGAATCCTTCTGGAAGTGGAAGAGATGTGGCACCTTGTGCAGATGGTTCCAAGGGTACCATAAACTCTCTATCGGCAGGTTGCCACTCTTTAATCCATGCTTCGGGATCGTCGGTTGAGAATGACCGACAAATTAATACAGTAAGTTGCAATACTGCTTCTATTGGTTGGTCCAGGGCCTCGTACACGACACAAGGGTGGTACGGCTTAGATCTTCCGCTAGTCGTAGAGCTATATGCTGTAGACGGAGATGTCCTGGTTACCGGACCCGATAAATCAAATGGCAATCGTAAGAAAATTAGATCTCCAACCTGTGGGAGAGGCACGGTTTGGTCACGGTGCCCCTGCTTTGTATAGGGTCTTTGAGGTGTCAAAGAAGGCTGCCCTGAAGTGGACGTGGCTGCTGTAGAGTTTTTCGAATAACCCTTTATCTGACTGCTGGCAATAACCCTTTATCTGACTTCTGGCAGGGGATCCATCTTAGTCTGGTTGAGATCCATCTGGTCTCCGATTTATTTGAGTGGTAGCTTAAATCGGTCCGGAACTATGCTTCCCAGATTCTGTTAGCGCTAGCTGCTCAGAACCCGGAGCAGGCTTCTTGGCACCTGGGCAGCTAGAGTACTACATGTATCGATGGCTTAAAATGTCTGAATTATGTAGCTTATGCTCGAGATGTTTGAATTGGCAGATGTCTGAATTGGCTTATGCTTTCTCTATATCTAGCTAAATACGCACGCCATGCTCGCCACGGGTTTTCTATATATCTAGCTAAATAAGCATGCCATGCTCGCCAGGGGTTTTCTCTATAGAAAGAGCAAGAGTGATATGTGCGTCAAATGAATTGCTTGAGAGGATCAAGTAGAGCAGATACAGCAGATATATATGTACATGCACTAATAGCGAGTAATGATGTCATGAGCGTATGTTCATGCGTGCTTCATGAGTATGTGAATACTTATGTTCTCATGTGGGACCGCCACTTAAGTACTGTACTTATGAGCTTATGTATGTGAGACATAAGTAGTTTAGCTACGTCAGTACTTGTTACATTTTTGATGCAGTTTAGTAGCCACTCATAACTACATAAACCAGACTAGCCTGCATACAAAAATAAATGTTTTGTGTCTTTGTTTGGTACGTAATTATTTACATGTAGTTGCATACTAAAGCCAAGACGCCAGTTTGAACCGGTCGCCTCCCAAAAAAATAAAAGGTTCGTCCAGACCCTCTTTCAGAGGTCGTTGTGCCAACCAGACTTGTATGTACGTGATTTAAGTAGTTATAGATGTTACAATAATAATGGCAGGGAATGAATGAATATGTGTATATACATATGGAGGGGGAAAAGTTACCTCCAATTATTATTCTTTTTCTTTTCTCCGTTTCGAGAGAGAGAAGGGGGAAGGAGGGGGGGGGGCAAACATTAAACAATCAAGAAATAGAGAATGAAGGGTTCAATAATGGGAAGTAAAAAGAACACTGTATACGTAGCTCTCCTCGACCCCTGATAAAACTCCGTCCCTTTATATGCTTTGTTTATGAAACTTTCTATACTCCACTCCACTCCCCCCCATTATACGTACTAGCCAAACTTACGACAGAGGCCATCACAGAAGTGCCCTGTTAGCCCTCTTCAATGATGATAGGTATGTAGATTTAATGCGCCCTTACGCAGCTGCCCCCCCGGCCGCATTTGCTTTTCGAAGCTTTTCCTCAAATCTTTCAAACTCTTTCAACGCTATCTCCTCTTCTTGGTCCAGCACCTGTTCCACGGATTTCACCTCCTCAACCTAGTAACAAACCAACCCTACTGTCAGCATATGATCCAGATACTATCCACACCCACACATCCAGCCAACCACCCATCCATCCTTCCATCAAACATGGAGGCTACGCTGGGGGGAGGCAAGACTCACATAATGCATCAACATACTCTCAATCCCATTCCTCAACGTCACCGTACTGCTATCACAAGTCCTACACGCACCTCTCAACTTCAACCTCACCACGCCACTATCTTCATCAAACCCTCTAAACTCAATGTCCCCCCCATCCTCCTGAATAGCCGGTCTAATCCTCGTATCCAACAATTCCTTAATCATACTGACCACCTCTGAGTCCCCCTCTCTTGGCGCCGTATCTTCCCCCCCAACGCTACTCTCCCCATCACCTGCCCTCCACACCCCGTCCTCACCAACTTCACCTAGCACAACTGGTGCGCCGCAATTAAGAAACTCGGTGATGAGGGAGAAGACTTCAGGTTTTAGGTGGGCCCAGTTTGCGTCGGGGGCCTTTGTAACGGTGAGGTATTCGGGAGTGAAGAAGACGGAGGTGATGCCGTCGAGGGCGAAGAGTTTGCGCGCGAGGGGGGAAGAGTGTGAGGTTCGGCCGGAGAGGTACTCTATTGTGGTGGTGGGGGGGCAGGTAGGCGGGAGGAGTGGGGCGCCGGGGAGGAATTTAAGGGCGTTCTCGTTTGGGGTGGTCTCGGTTTGGATGAAGAGGGTGCGCCGGGGGGGAAGGCGGGGTGGTGTAAATTTGCGTGAGGCGGGGCGCGATGGGGAGAGGAAGGGGCGGGGGGGTGATGATGAGGGATTGGGGATTGTGGTGAATGCTCGCCGGGCGATGGCGGCGCAGATGGGTGCTGTGCTGATGATGGATGTGCTTGCGGCTCTACCGCTGCGCCAGAGGAATGTGGTGATAAATCGGGATGCTGGTTTCGAAGCCATTGTATAGGCCATTGTATATTATCTCGCTGTATACGACTGCTGCCGTCGGTGCGGAATGCTCAGGACCTGGATATCCGCTATAGACTTGTTTTGCTATGACAGTTTTTGCACCTAGAACTGATTCGTGATGGTGTGCAGTGAGTTAGACCTGTTGTGCATAACGACGGTTGCTTATGACCTTGACATCAAGCAACGCTCCTTGATGACGTGTTGCATAGAGAATCAGATAAACCCCGCTTTAGTGCCAACCAGACTAACATAGCCAACACGTGATACACAGAAATTATTGGGAAGGGAATTACCGACGGTACTGACGCTATCAAATCATACGGTGCGAATTCACTGACGTGTGGCATGGAGAATCAGATAAACCCCGCTTTAGACTAGATGTTGCAGACTTAACTAGGTACATAGCTAACAACGTGAAAAAAAAGAAGTCGACGTCATGGGGGGGCCCTCAATTACTGACGCGTGGCATAGGAGAATCAGATAAACCCCCGCTTTAACTTAGTCTGGTTGGCACAGCTAACACGTGATACAAAGAAGTTCGAACAACTACCGTCATAGTACTCACGTGTAGCATAGATAATCAGATAAGCACAACCACGACGAAGGACAGGACACATGACAGAAGTAAAGTTAATTATCATAGAACCCTAACTACAACTAATCACAACAAAGATGTTTATATATTTTTATATATTTTTATAATTTTTTTTTGCTTTTTAATATATATATACTGTATATATTATGTTATTTTTTTGCTTTTTTTTTTTTTTTCGGAAAACTTTTTTTTTTTTTGGGGGGGAGGGAGGGGGGGGGTGTTGGTCAATATGATATAAGAATGCCCCCCCATTTCCCTCCCCGAATTATAAATAAGAAAATATTTATATATATATTTTCAGTAGTATGTACAGTATGTTGGGGGGGGGGGGCGAACGCAACCTCTTTGATGGCTGATGATGATGATAATGTGTTACCATAAATATCAGATAAAAAATTTCCCACTTGTGAATTTTTTTTTTTACCACCGAAAAACGGCGCAATGTGTTTAAAAATTTGGAAATTTGGAAAAAAATTTCCAGCGGATATCTAGATGAGAGCGGGTACTTTAGATACTGACTATTGACTATGTAGAGTATGTATGTATATGTATATGTACTTGTATATTATATTTGTATACAACGCTCAACATAAGTAAGTATTCAAGCTGAACCCTAAAGTTATGTACTGTACTTTTTCTCACTTCAATATCATACAACAGAATTAAAAAGACCCTGATGAGAAGAGATCGACGAAAACGAAACGGAAACCTGAAATCCATTACTTAGTCGACCCATACAAACAAGAAACCGTATCTATAGATCTACAGCCTTCTCAAACCCGCCCGGTCCGCTCCTTAAAAGTCTTTCTCGCCTGCCTTCGCTTCTTTTTCATCATCTTTTGCTGCCAACCATGGAGCTTCGCGCCCACGGGCTTGCTCCCCGAGGGGGTCTTCATCTTCTTCTTGTTCTCTTCGGACTCTCTTTCGCACTCTATCTCGGACTGTTTCTCGGACTCTTTCTCGGACTCTTCCTCGGACTCTTTCTCGGACTCTTCCTCGGACTCTTTCTCGGACTCTTCAGCGCCCTCCTTGTCTGCTTCACTTTCTATGTCAACCTCAACCTCACATGGTTTCCTGACTCTGCCTTCCTTCTTTCCCGCGGGTTTCTTTTCCTCCTCCACGTTCTTTTCCTCTACTCTCTTCTTCCCCTTTTTGTTACCCCCCTTACGCCCCTTGCCCTCATCACCTCCGTCCCCATTCACGCTATCTCCTCTAGCCCTCTTCCACTTCTCCTCCAGCTCCTCCTGTTCCTTTCTCTCTCTCCCATTCAACAAACTCCAATTCAGATCACTCAACCACTTCTCCTTCCTCCCTCCGGTCATTTGTACCTTCCTATCTCTCTCTGCATCCATCTTTTCCGGGGCTTCCGATACCAACTCCTCCTCCTCCTCTTCTCTGTATCCATCCCATCCCAACTGCCACCTCTGATCCTGACTCTGACTTTGACTCACATTCACACGGAGGACATTTTTCAGCCACCCTCGTAAATCATTGGAGTCTTTCCTCCTGTTAAACTTCATCGCCCCCGAACTCGGAGCTTCATGCCCTGCCCAGCCCCCACTCCTTGCGCTCCCCCCTATGCCTCTGCCCTGTGGTAGGGGTGCGTCCCATACAATATCCTCATCCATCAAAATATCTGGGTCATGTTGAAAATTAATCCTTTTAACCTGCTCATGTCGTTTACGGAGTTTGCGGAGGCGTTTGTTGAGGGGCATGCCGGCGGGGAAGGAGTTTGGGGGGAGTGGGGGAGGTTGGGGGTAGACGTAAAAGGTTGAGGGGCCTTCTTCGGGGGGAGGGGGGGGTGGGATTTTGGGGAGGGGAGCAGGGGGGGCAGGGGTAGGGGGGAAGGTGGGCTTGTAGATTGTTTCATTGGAGGGGTCGAGGGCGGGGCCGGATCCGACTTTTCGGACAACTCGAATGGTGGGTTTGTAAGTTTCTAAGAGTTTGGGGTGAGGGGAGGTAGTGGAGGTGGAGGCGGCAGGGGAGGTAGTGGAGGTGGAGGCGGCGGGGGTGGCGGGGGTTTGTGAGCCCTGTATACCAAATTTCGTGAATAAAACCGAGCCTCTCCGAATCCGAAAGACAGGAGATGCCGTAGTCGATGGATCAGGGCGCAAAAGGGATGTAGAAATATATTTCAATACTCTCATTGATGAACTTGCATCCTTATCCTTCCAAGACGAGGAGGTAGCCGAAGGCAGGGTATACTTTTCTTGCTCGGAGAATGCAACAGAGGTGCTTGAAAATGATGACCTTATGACTTGTGGACTCGACATAGAAGAGGTCGCTTTTGATGATGTTGAATTCAGAGGAGCGAAGGAAGGCGTTAGCCTTTGGGTTTGCCTCATCTGGTATTTTTGGGGGGAGGCAAATGGTGATGAGGATGGTGAATCTAAAGATGTACGCACGGAATGTAATGGCTTATTCTGTTCCTTGACTTTCTCCTCTGTGGAGACTTTAGGATAGTCTTCGCGGCTCGAGTTTCCGCATTCGGCGTCGGAGTCGGAGAGATATGGTTCTTGGGCGTTTGCCTGTGTTTGAGGTGGTGTAGATAGTGGTGCAGATGGGCGTGAATTTTGATAGGGAGAATTTTGATGTGGAGAATTTCGAGGAGGTGCATTCTGAGGGGGAGAAATGTTCAAGGGAAAATTTTCAGGGGATGAGCCTGCAGGATTGGATGTGTATATTGTTTTGGAATGGTGGGCAAATCTAGGAGTAGGATTTGGTTTTTTCAGTTGCAGAGTTAGTGCCTGAAGCTTTTTCCTCAAGTTGGATAATTTAGGCTCCCCTGAGTGGCCACTGTTTGATGGAGTTGATTGTGGTTCTGGTTCTGATTCGGGTGTGGGATTGGTGGATGTAACGTCCGGTTTAGATGTAGCAGGAGGCCGGTTTGGTCTTCCATTCTCCTCCTCCTCCTCCTCCTCCTCCAACGGCTCATCTTCCTCTTCCAGCTTAATACCCTTTGGCTTTGGTGGGATTGATGGAGATTCTAGTTTTGATACAGGTGGGGGTGGGGATGGAATAATGTCTGGTCCGGGTGTGGGTAGGATCTTTCTTTTTTTCAACCTCCACATGTCCGAGAGTTCCATCCATTTATCAAGGTCATTGATCTCCCCCGTTTCCCCCTCCTTGCCTTCCATAGGCTCGTCCTCCATATGCTCGTCTTCCATAGGCTCGCCTTGCTTACCCGCCGACTTTGGTGCCTCCTCGCTATCCATCTCAACCAGTCCATTTCCCATTCTGTGCAACTGTTTCACTGCCCATTTCCCCGTTTCCAATTCACCATACGCATATCCTTCCTCTGCAGCCTTTTTCCTCCTTGCCCTTTCCAGCCTTTTCAACAGTTTCCTATTTTTCTCCTCCCTAATTCCAACCTCATATTCCATCTTCCTCCGAGCCCACCGCCGAAATTTATCATGTGCCGATATCAAATGGAACCCAGTTTCTCTAAAGCTTCTGTCACCGTAAAGTAGGCTCAAAGGGGCATGAGGTTCAATTCCATAACTTCCCAGTTCATGAGGAGGATATTCAATTCTTTCGACCTTTGCCACCCAAATTTCGTGATCCTGCACTGGTATTGTTCGCTCTGGGGTACAGTAAAGCCGGAACATCACCTCCTCCCACAGCGCTGGCAGGTTATCTGTCGATTCATCCGCAAGCACTGGTATCCGGCCAAACTGCCCTGATAGTCCCACCTCAGGCGTTTTTCCCTTGCGCAATCCTTCGATCTCTGCAATCTCCTGTTCGGTAAAATCTTCATTTTTCAGTAGCTGCTCTTTTTCACCAAGGTGTATAAATGCGAGAGGTTGCTCAACGCTGTTTGGACGGGCAGCGTACTGCCAGTCTTGGCCGGGGACGTACGGGAGGGAGAAACGGGCTGCAAAGTCTGCGGCACGGGTGGTGGGGAGCATGGCGTGGACGATAAAGCGTTTTCGGGCGTGCATTGCGGTGGCGCAGGCAGAGGGGGTTTTGACGTTGAAGGTTATGAGGGGGTGGGGGTCGAGGGAGAGACTGGTGAAGGAGGAGAGGGTTATGGCGCGCCAGTCGCGGGGATTGGGGGAGGTGCTGGTGGTGAGGATGACCACTATGAGCAAGTTAATAAGCGAGTTGGCAATTGGAGGGGGGCGCGGGGGTAACTGGAGGGGGCACCTGGATGGACCATGTGCCTCAGGACACCGCGGACTCTGTCCGAGATATTTGGTGAGCGGAGGGCACTCTGGACATCGACAACGATTCCTTCCTTGACGGACGGTGGGGGGAGGGGCCTTCGAGACGGCACCAGGAAGACGGGTTTGTGAGGTTTGGCGTAATGGCGGAGGGGGATGTAGGCAGCGGTAGTAGGAGGGCGAGTGCGCCCGAGGCCTCCTGCTTGAAGGCCTCGCCGCAGACGGAGCATTGGGCGAGAGGAGGCAGTGAATGGTCGACTGGGCTGGGCTAGCAGATGTAGCAAGCACACGGGCGGGGGTTGACTAAGTATGGTATGGTATGCGTATGTGTAGATGAGGATGGGGTAGAGTCTGCGAGCGATCTGAATGGAAGAATGCGAGGAGGGGGGGGAGGGGGAGGGGGAGGGGGAAGGTTGTTTCGGCAGGGAAACGACAGAATTCTGCGGGGGCTGCAGGCGTCGGCGAAGGCGAGTCCGGCCTGTACGCACACCGCAGATGGAGAATTTCTGCGGGCAGCATCGAGACGAATGAGAATGAACCCAGCATGATCAGTCTCTCTGCGGACGAGAACGAAGGAAAGAAAGAAAGAAAAGTTGGAGCCACGAGAGGCTGACTGGCAGGCGGACCAGTTGGTTGCAGTTGCCTCCCCTCACCTCTCGTCTCCCTCACACGCGTTGCCTGCCCACTCCCACCCCCTCCACCCCCCACTCCCAAACCCCGACGCGACTTGCCCATATGTACTCGTTCCCCCCCAACAGCAACAACAACAACAACAACAACACCACCCCACGCCGCATTCACCGTCCCCATCCGTATTATAATTATACCTATCATAAACTGACAACATACACAAGCGCAGAGTCTGCATCTAATCCCCATCCTGATACCTGCTGCCAACCAGACTACACAATACATCCTGTAGCCCGCCCGCTGACATGTTCCGCACCGACCCGAGGAAAACCCACTTCGCCCCCTCCTCCGCCTCCACCGTCTCCACGGCCCCAACTGGCTATCCCCACCGCCTAAACTTCTACACTGTCCCCCCAACATCAGAAATCACTCTCGACCAATTCGAACAATGGGCACTCAACCGCTTGAAAGGTCTATACGCCCCCCCCCCCCAACACACACACAAATACTACCTCCTCCTCCCCGCCTCCTCCCCGCCTCCCCCCCGCCTACCCCCCCCCAAAGCTAACCACTCCTCCCGCACCATACAGTACTCGGCGAAATCGAGTCCTGCCAATACCGAAACAAAACGGCCAAAGAAACGGAGGCCATCCTCAAGCCGCTGCTGGATAAATACCTCCCCCTCAGCACAAGCACCTCCGCCGGCTTCTCCACCGCCAAGCTCGCCAAAGTCACCGAGGAGCGCAAAAAAGACCACTACAGCCACTTTATCCTACGCCTCACCTTCGCCCGCTCAGATGAACTCCGTGCGCGCTTCTCCCGCGCCGAGCGTGTCCTCTTTCGCATACGCTGGGCCACCGACGACGCAGTCGAGCGGCAGCGCTTCCTTGGTTCGCTAAACCTCAACTGGGACCCCATCGATGCAGACGAGCTACAGAATCTCTCCCCATACCTATCCTCTCTCAGCGGGCCTACCGCAGCAAACGAAACGTACTTCAAGGTCGATTGGGAAAGAGTCCCCGACCTCGTTGAGCAACGAAGAGTGTTTCTAAGAGCTGGAAAAGCCTACGTCCCCACCTCCGAGCAACTCTCCCTCGTCTCTGCGGAATTCACCTCCCGCCTCGACGCTGCACTCGAACTTACCGCGCGCTCTCTCCCCCGGCTAGACGAGGACGACCGCATTATACCGATCCTGAACCATCTCTCCCTTGACTTCACCCAGCCCGAGTACAACACGCCTGCGAACCTCACCGGCGCAGCCATCACCGCCAAGTCAATCGATGGCCTCGTCAACCCGCATTTCCCGCTCTGTATGTCGCATCTACATAACACCCTCAAGCGAACCCATCACCTGAAGCATTTTGGGAGACTGCAGTATACGCTCTTCCTGAAGGGGATCGGGCTATCCCCAGACGAGGCAATCACATTCTGGCGCACAAGCTTCAGCACTATCACCGATGACAAGTTCACAAAGGACTATAGATACAACATCCGCCATGCGTACGGGCTCGAAGGGAACCGCCGCAACTACAAGCCCCTATCCTGCCAGCAGATCCTTATTGACCGTCCTCCTGGGCCTGGGGAAACCCATGGATGTCCGTATAGGCATTTTAGTGTGGATAATTTGGTCGCGGCGCTGAGCAGGGGGGGCATTGTGGATAAGAATGTGCTGGGAGGGGTTAGGGAGGATGTGGAAAAGAAGAAGTTCCATTTGGCTTGTAATAGGGTGTTTGAGCATGTGCATGCGAGGGAATTGAAGAGGGAGAAGGACGAGGGGAGGGCAGTGAACGAGACGATTGTTCATCCGAATGTGTATTTTGCGAGGAGTTGGGAGTTGAGGAATCCGGGAGTGAGGGCGCGGGGGGCAGGGGCGGTGGAGGAGGAGCAGGGAGGGCAGGGGGGTCACGGGGAGGAATAGAGTAAATGGGGTGATAAGTGTGTTTTGAGTGTATTCTTGGAATTTACTAGAGGGCTTGGGGGGGGGGGGGAGAAAGACGGTACGACGCAGCAGGATGGGAATTGTGGGTATTTATTCACCTTGAGGAGTTTTGCTTACATGGGATTTTGTTGCCACCTCTTTTATCTATATAAAGATTCTAGTAATTTAAAATTCAGAAGTTGCATATAGCTTGCTCAGGGTACAGTAATTCTCGCTCGCCGCGTGGTTGAGGGTAAAAGTAGTAATTCCCATCCAGTCTCAGAATCCAGAGCAAGAAACCTATCCCTCCCCGAACCACCTAAAACTACTCACCAAATATGCAAATCACACCCCATCACCATCCACCCACTCAACCCCCTCAACCAGCCTCCCTTCTCCCAACTCCACCGCCCCATCCGCCAACACCACAACCTCATACCCCTCCCCTCCGGCACACCCGCCCCCCATCCTCTCCAATACCACCCAATACTCCCACATCCCACCCTGGCCCCCCTGGCCTTCCACATCTACATCCCCCGTCCTAACCCCTTGCGGAGCATCACTCCATCCGGGGCCGGAGCTACGCAGGGCCAGGGGCTGCTTATGTTCCGGGAGGAGGTAAGCGCTGCGGGAGTGGAAGTGAGTAAGGTAGTGTGAGGAGAGGCGGCGTTGGAGCGTGAGGCGGAGGAGTGGTGGTGGGTGGTAGTGAGTAGATGTAGCTACAAGAGAGAGACGAGTTAGACGTGGAGCGGAGATGGGGAAGGCGATGGTGGTGAAGTGGGGTTGATTTTTGGTGTCTGAGTCGGTGGTGATGGGGGCTGGCCAGACCCCAGTGACGGTGCGGGTGAGTTTACCCTTAAATTTGTCAGTTGGGAAATTTTGTGAACCTTCTTTACCAGGGACTGCTTACAGCCGCCTCCGCCCTAATAACTTCTAGCTCCATTTCCACACTTCCCATAATCCTCAGTACAAAATCCCCCATCTGCCCCCTCTCAAACGTACTCGCCACAATGGTATACTCTCCCCCCACCAGACCCCTTACCTCCGCCAGTGCACAACCCTTTCTATACTCCCCACTCTCTGCAATTATATCCCTGCTTGTGACAGTTGCCACTCTCCTCCCACCGCCCCATACAATTTTCACATGCACAGATAATTCATCCCGTGACTCTAGGAGCAGTAAGAGATCAGCACCAGTAGGGGATGGTGGGATGGAGAGCTTAAATTGTGGATTTGTGGAGTATGCTGGAGATTGCGCGTTCCCGCCGGCGTTGTGTGGGAACCAACCAGAAATAAGCGTGCGTTGGTGAGGGTAAATATCTGCCGCAAGGGTGGTTTTGAGAGGATAGTCGGAGAAGGCAGACAAAGTGAAGGAATGAGTCTCAGAGGCAAGACCTTGGGAGGAGACAACAATGGTATAGGCTGCTTTTGGCGGAACAGAGTCAAGACGTAGTAATGTTTGAGGGGAATCGACATATGGTCCCTAAATGATGCTTATAAGCCTAACTCATAGAAAAAAATAAATAGGAAGACTTACCCTGATTAAAGCCCCATCAGATAGACATACTCTTTTGCCACCCTTATCAAAGGCATATAAACTAATATAGCCTGCCCGAGGCCCCCTCATAGATCCTTGCTGGCCCTGGATATGTCGCTCCAACAACAGCCACACAGTTGCGAATTTGCTCACGCTGACATTGCCCACGCTAAACTGCGGGTGCCCTGCAAAGCTCGCCTTACATTGTACACATTTACCTCCATTATTCAGCAGATCCCACGTAAAATGATGATCGTATCTAAATAAAAATAGTCCTGGGTTCCAATTGAGGTACATGTTTGCAAAATGTCGGCAAATATGGTCCAGGTCTATCCAGAATTGGCCTGGGCAGGTTGGGACAGGTAAAGCCATAGACTCGTCCCATTCTGTCCACTCTTCAGGTTCTCTGTCGCCATCTTCATCCACATCTTCATCAGAGTCTGAATCTAGGTGGTTAAGACCACCTTTCCAGATAACACCTTCTGACCAGGGGTTCTTGACGAGCATTAGCCCACGGCCGTCAATCTCCTTGAGCTCGAGGACGGCGTAGTCATGCTCTGATGCTAATCCGAGCTCCTCTTCCTCATGGTGGGACATTACGCCCGTGCCGAGGGTAATGAGAACATCCCCAAATCCCCAAGCTTTGTATATTCGCTTCCATAAAGATGCTGGCTCAATGTCATTGCTTTGTAAGAATATATGCTCCGGTATCCATCCAGTGAGAGCTAGTAGATCTGTTCCGGAGTTGGATCCAGGGAAATCATAACCTCCCATGACCTTCAGGTACGCCTTCTCCACTAGGGCAGGCCAGACGAGGGTAGGGTTCGACCGACAAACTACATGGAGGGCTCTGTCATTTATTGATGTTGGAAGATAGTCGTCAATTACTACCTGAATGGCTTATGAGACATATTTATAAAAGAAGGGACATTCGTTGACAGACCTTGCGGTGGCAGCCGTTGAAATAGAGTTTCACCACATACTTTCCATCCTCGCTGAGCTTCGGACTACCGTCCTGCTCCTGTGGGTATATAATATTGGAGACAATCTATGCAGGATACCTGGCTGCATGAGATACTGTGCGTGGCGGGGTTGGCGGGAAATCATGCTCACCTTCGAATGTCCCCTCTCCTCCCTGGACACTGCTGCGCACATAGATGCCACTATCGAGCAATCTGTGATAGCATCCTGTGTCAAATCTAGGGGAGTCTCTGGCATCATGCTGACTCGTTGATGAACCTCAGGGGGGCGTTTCCATGCATCCAATATCCTGGTCTGGGCGTCAGATAGAGGGAGATTTCCAGTGGCGTCTCTGGAAGGTCAGCAATACCTCTGACAGAATATTATCTGGAGTACTGACGTAAAGAGTTCCCCCAAGTTGAACTCTGACTGTGATGGCTCCTTTATCCATGGTGGGAATTTGTGCTCCGCTACCTTTGATGATCGCAGAACAACCATTTGCTCGCGATTGGATAGCGTGCGAATGGATTGTGGAGCATTAAGTACGGCTTGGGCCTTTGCATTGGGTAGAATATGAATACCTGGAACCAGATAATTCTGTAGGTCAGCCCTTGGACCTTTATCTGTGTTGACTTGGCTTCCTCCGGGATAATTTGCATCCCTACCTGGGCCGGCGAGAGAAACCCTCGCCATTGTTTCCTGTGTCTCTTTCAACACCTCCATAGCTGCTTCTTCTTCTTCTTCCTGCTTCTTCTGCACACCCTTGATGACCTCTGCCTGTCCCATAAGCTGTTCGATTTTGGACTTTAACCGCATTTTTTGCTCTGGGGACGTAGCTTGTGAACGGGCCTGCATCAACAGCTCTATTGCTTCGATGGCCGCCTGTAGTGCCTTGGTCGCCCCATGCTTCTCCCGGAGGCTCACATCAATACGAGCTTCAGCTGCCTGTAGTCAAGCCATGACAGATCAGCAACCACACACAGTTGGCACATGCTTGATATTTGCACCGGGCTGAGCTGAGGTTGAGCCTGCGATTATTACACCTCAAGCACGCTCAAGTACGGGCAATAATGACAGTTGACAGAATTAAAAGACATGCATCATACCAAGGCTCGGTCTTCTAGGCCCCGCCCTGGTTTCTTGACCAGAGACGCAGTGGCATTACTCATCGCTTTGCTTCCCTACTCTTGGCCGGTGCAGTTTTGCAATGTGACAGAACAAGAAAATGGGGGTATAGTGGAATCCACCCAATTGGATGAGTATGTAGGCTTGGGTATCAATATATTAGATGGTGTGGGGAGCGGGAGTGCTTGTCGTCGATGTCAGGTTGGGAGCCTCTCTCTAGGTGTGCAATCCGAGTCTGCATACACATATGTATATGTAAGTAGGTAATGTAGGTACAGTCGTCCTTTATGTGCTGTTTGCAACTGTTTGACATATCTTACGGTAAAGGCTTCGGGCATTCGCTTTTCTGTACGTTTCCCTACGGTGGGATGTAATACGGCCGTTCATTAGACAGCAAGTATCCGTGATCCTTCATCATATTCTGGATCCTCTACAATCTTGCCCACTCATCCATTGCAACCTGTATCTAATAATGACACACATACGATTGCAGCTCCAGATCTCTCGATGCATACAGTACATAGTTGCAAAGGTAACCGCTATTGCATTCCGAGAGAGTTGCATCCAGACCTTTGCAATTATTGCATCACATCCATCAGTATCTATCTATCTATCTATCAATCAATCAATCAATCAATCAACCAACCAATCAACCAATCAATCAATCTATCTATCTATCTATCAATTAATGAATTAAATCAATTTATAAACCAAATTCCTTCCTTTCCTTCTACGAATTCCTAAACATACGCATCGTGCTCGGCATTCTTGCCCAGCACAGCTTGTTTCTTACTGTACCTCGGCTCTGCCGCTTGGCCGCTGATGCTCTGAGTTCACTCGCCTGCACCTGCCCCCCCCAAAAAGAAAACACATCCCGACGATGTTGCGGAATTCCGTTGTTCTCAAGCTTCTGGGACTTGAGACGGTTTACTCCATTTCAATCGCTTTGCACTCCACGGGATTAACGGATTGCATGATTGCGTTCTGGGGCTTTCACTCATTGCACTAAACCTTCTCTTGTCATAGGCAACACCGCCTTGTTTCCCGCCAACCTCGACGTCCTGGGAGCAGTTCCTTGCGTCGTATTCCATCTGGTCGACAATTCAATACTACATATCACAATGGGGGCACAATCAAAGGAAGTTGCCCTTCCTCCCTGGGGTTATGCCGTCGCAGGAGCTTTCGGCGCAGTTGTCGCCAACGCCCTCGTTTACCCACTTGATATGTATGCTTCTCCCCTCCCGACCCGAGATAATGCATCAGATGACCTCAAATATGCCAGCAAAGATCGGGCCATGGCTAACCGCCCATTGCGCTGCTCCCCAGAATCAAAACCCGTATCCAAGTCCAGGTCAAGCCCAAGGCTGGCGAACAACAATACTCAGGCGTCCTCAAGTATTGCATTCCCCCCCCCCCCTTCTTTCTTTCTACGCTATAGCTTGTGCATTCATTCATACCGAGTCCCTAGGGCCGAGCAAATCGAGCATTTTACCTCCACCATCGACGCCTTCAACAAGATCCTACTAAAGGAGGGTCCCTCTGGCCTCTATGCCGGCATGGTCGGCTCCCTCATCGGCGTCGCCTCCACAAACTTCGCATACTTCTACTGGTATACCCTTGTACGCTCCTTCTATCTTTCCAAACTCCACACCAACACCACCCTCTCCACCGCCGCCGAGCTCTCCCTTGGCGCCGTCGCCGGCGCTCTCGCACAGCTCTTCACCATCCCCGTCGCGGTCATCACCACTCGGCAGCAAACCTCCGCCAAATACGAGCGCAAGGGACTCATCGAGACTGCAAAAGATGTCATTGCCGAAGATGGACTCTCTGGTCTGTGGAGAGGACTTAAAGCTTCCCTTGTCCTTGTCATCAACCCAAGTATCACATATGGTGCATACCAGCGTCTTCACGCAGTCCTATTCCCAGGAAAAGCCCGCCTAAACCCATACGAGGCGTTCCTGCTAGGCGCAATGTCAAAGACTCTGGCTACACTAGCTACCCAGCCATTAATCGTCGCGAAGGTGGGATTACAGTCAAAGCCGCCCCCAGGCGCTCCTCAGTTCAAGACGTTTGGTCAGGTCATGGCATATATTGTAAAACACGAGGGAGCGAAGAATTTATTTAAGGGAATTGGACCCCAAATCACTAAGGGGTTGTTGGTGCAGGGGTTCTTGATGATGACGAAGGAGAGGATGGAGTTGTTGTTCATTTTACTGTGGAGGGTGGTCAAGAAGATACATGCGCAGAGGTTAGTGATGAAGGCTGCTGCGGGCCTGGCGGTGGTGAAGTAGACGGGAGTGGTGGTTTTCTTGGACTTCTTGTTATTGTATATTTGGAGTATGGTTATTTCCCCGATAATTGTTTCTTGACTTTTGTTTTTTGCGTTATGTAGATGGTGGAATATACTTCATAATAGATCCTTCAATTTTTGATTTCCGCATAAATTGGTAGTGGTGGTTTGTTTGAGTTGTGGCGCATTTTTGTTACATATTTGGGTACACAATACAGGGGTTTGCTCCTGAAGTGGAAATGCAGGCGGCCGGCTAGCTGTTGCATCCTCAATACGCTCCACTATCAAGAGATTACCCCAACATAAAACCCTACCCCACCAGGACGTACGAGCCCGAAAAATGATAGGCTAGTCCGGTTACCCTGAGCTGCGGCTCAATATCTCCGTTTCCCTCAAACGCTTTGTTCCAAACTCCCCAACCGAGTATGTAGTACTGACTTCTCGTGCATACAAAAATATTATCAACATGGAATTAAGTCTGGATCGCCGAGTTGTAGTGATTGTGTATCAAAACTAGACCATATTTCTACCTCCCTAGAATGCACAATTCACAAAACGCAAAGGCACAGACTATAAAATGCAAACATGGTGATAACACACTACACTGTGCGCTAGGCTATACTCCTTCCACCACAGTCGTTTATTTTTACTCCGAAAAAAGAAAGAGACGGACAGTCAACCCTCAAACAAAACCCACGCATGTTGAATGTAACAGATATCAACGCCTACATAACAGATTCAGTTCATCAAAACAAGATTTAAGACATTATCCCAACTTCGTTAGAGCCACCATCTCCAGAACAAGGCGTCTAAATGATTGGCGTAGTAGTTGTCGTGGTGATATGCCTCTCCCTGATCTCGCCACCATCTTCCCCTTTGGGGGCAACATACACAATCTCAGCAGTAGTCATAACTGCGGAGCCAAGTTTCTCAGCAGGTATATCCTCGGTTGCAGTACCCCCTGGTGCCGCAGGGGCCTTTCCGTCTGGTGTATTCTGCCACTTTGCGACTTCCTTTTTGAGTTCTTCGAGTTCCTTCTGGAATCGTTTCCCAAATACATCAACTGCAAATGAAGAGTCAGCAAAATATATTCACTAGCAAGGGTAATAGGAAAATCTTACTGTAGTAATTCGCTCCATTATACACACTCCACAAGCCTAAGCACGTGATGAATACCGCGGATGTCCCCTTGCTATAAAACCAAAAGGTACATGGCGACATCGTCAACAAGGCATAGCAATACTGAATCACCATAAACATGAGTTCCTGCAGGCCCTCAGGCAACATGAGAACGAATTTCCCGATCCAAGTCTTCGCGTAAGACCTCCTCAACCATGTGAAGCTAGTTGGTCTACCAGCCTTAATCTGAGCAGCCCTTCTAACGGTTATCAAGAAGTGATAGCTAATCTGCCAGGTAGCATATGGAATTGTTGCGTAGAGGATCATGTCGCCTAAGCCATATTGCTCCACGCCCCTGACGCGAGATATCGCTGGGAAGCGGACAGCCTGGTAGGCGGGGTCAAGTTGGTGCACTAGGCAGTGAAGAACCAGGGGTGGCATGATATGGATGAACAGAGAGGTGACTTTGTCGAGGGAGTGAAAGACGAGGGAATTTCTCCACATAGCAATGGCCCATGCATTGTTGCCATATGAGAGGCAGTAGGTGCTGATAAACAACCGACGAGAATTAGGGAAAACCCATATGGAGAGGAAGAGGAGGACATTAACGAAGTAGCACTGGTAGTGTCAGTGCTTGCACAAGAGAACTAATGGGTATCCTACCAGATCAGCAAGAAAGTATTGGTATCCCCTCTTGTGGTAGGTATAGTATCGAAGGGGCATGAAATATATCAACTGTAGCGAGTACCAGACATGCATCCAGTCGCTGGGCTGAGGTCAGCTATCAACTGTCCCTAGCTCTCATGGGTAAAACACTCACGGGTACCCCCCGGCCAGGAAACCGGTAATGAAAACATTCGAAACACCAACCACAAAAGAAATCTTCTCGCGGGCAGAGACAGCCTATGCGGGTCGTTAGAACACCGGGTGTAATAATGCGACACCTGTAACTTACCGCTGTATCATTCCATCTTACTATGAGTTCATCCAGACCTTTCGTGTAGTTGGCCTTCAACTTGTCAAGTTCTTTATCCGTTCTTTTGATAACCCTTTCTTTCTGTTTGGCATACTCTGCCTTGACCTTCTCTCTGTGCTTCTTTAAGTTTAGGCTCCTATTGATCTTCTCCAAACGCTGTGGGAGTGCAAGATTGCCGAGAACATCAAACATCGTCAGCTTATCGAGGGGGGTGAAATCCAAATCCTCAACAACATCTGACAACCACGAGGAGCTCGAGTGAAAGGATGAGGAGCGAGAGAGCCTTGGGGAGTCACTAGAGGTGGCAGATTCGTTGGACGATTGAGGATCGGCATCTTGGAGATCCTCTCTGCTGCCCTCAGACGTGTGAGTGCTCTCATGTTCCATCGTTCTCTTATATCGTGTTTTCAAGGCAGCGTGCTGCAGCTGTGGTTTATGACGTTACCAGCTTCCAGAACTAGGACGAGGCGAGAAAAGAGAACGATATATATCGTCCGCCGGGTGTGATGCAGCTATGTAGATAAATGTGCCTGAATGCTGCAGCTGCGGATGAGATTCAATATTTATTTGTACAGGCCAAATATTCCAATGCTGGGAGGGCTGAGAGATGCGATATGTGATGTGGGGTTCCGACAAAATGTTGGTTCTGAGCTACAACAAAGTACAGTACGGAGTACAGTACAGAGCGAGATGTACATGCAATAATACCTAGAGAAGCTGCATGTGATCAGGTCATGAAGCAAAGATCACAAGTACGGAGTACCTACGGTACTTGGAATAAAACACGGCGTGAATATGCAACACGCAGACTCTCATTGATCGGCAAGTACCTAGCAGGTGACTCCTCTCCCATCGGACTGTCTCACCATTTTTTCGTTGCATGAGACACCTACCTATCAGTTAGGTATACGATACCACATGGCAACATCCCACTTTCTCGAGCTCATCACACCCTTTAGACCTCACCAGCCCCTGCAGTCGGACGCTTACGGCACACGTACCTACAGTACATAGGTAAGTAGGCCAGGTTTGCAACGGTTGCCAGCCTTAAATCGGCACGTAGCGAGCCAATAACTCCTTACTAAGTAGCCTTGTCCAAGCAGAAGTTTAACACCCATTGATCATTATTCTTCATCACCAAGGCACCTTGAAGCTCTTATCGATTGCATACTTCCGACCATAGTTGATAGTCAGGTATAACCATGGCTTCAAATCAGCAACCCCCACAGGCTCCCCAGCCTGGGCCACAACTCCCTCCACCGCCCCACCACCACCAGCAGCAGCAGCAGCAGCAGCAACAGCATCAGCATCAGCATCAGCATCAGCAACAGCATCAACATCAGCATCAGCATCAGCAACAGCAACAGCAACAGCAGCGAGGCCAAAATCCCGCCGAAGCACAGAACTTGAATCAGATCGTCATTGAGTATCTCTCTAAGAAGGGATACTCCCGCACAGAAGCCATGCTTCGAGTTGAGTCTGCACACATCGATGCCGACGGACGGCCAATAATTTCAAGAGTGGAGGACTATCCAGACATGATGTATGAGAAGGCCTACAGTATGTACTTTCTATCGCCATACCACTTTACTAGCTAACCAGGTTTCCCCTAGGTTTCCTGAAGAATTGGATTGAGAACTCTCTGGACCTCTACAAGGCAATTGCATCTCAACTTGGGTACAAGATGTCCAATTGCTAACTACTCTCTCACAGCCTGAACTTCGGCGGATTCTATTCCCAGTTTTTGTGTACAGTTTCCTCGAGCTCGCCACTAAAGGGTTTGTCAAGGCTTGTCAGGAGTTCTTTGAGGCCCATGCTCCGGAGCACGAATCACTACATGCTCATGACCTCCTTCAGTTCATGGCCATTAGATCTATGGAACATGTGCAACACAATGAACTGGCAAAGTTATATAAAGAGAACAAATACCGGATATCCCTCACACGAACGACCTTCAATCTTCTCACCTACCACTTGCACGATAATGAAGCTGCAGGAGGGGCTATTATAACCCGCATCCTCAACGACCACATGGATGTCCATATTACCACAGGCCACCCGACCATGCTTAATACACGTGACGAGAGTGGCTTGGGAGAGGATGAGGGAATAGCGGGACATACAACTGGGCGTCGGGCAACCACCGGAGAGTTGGCAAGCCTTAAGCTTGGTCCACTCCCATTGGATAAGGATTTTATTGCGGATGTTGAAGAGAGACTGCAGCAAGAGGATGCAAACGAGAGGCAGCAGACCAAGCAGGATGAATCTGGAATAGTCTCTGGTGTACGGTCTTTAGTGGACGAGTGTAAGGCTATAAAACGTGAAGAGACTGAAGATTCACCGATGAGGGATGACATACCCTTACCACCATACAAAGGTGCGGATATTGAGCGCGAAGTTAGGATGGTCAAAGAATCTCGGAAAAAATTCAATCTCATTAGTGGACCGTCACCAGTTTTGCCCAGTGTATGCATGTACACATTCCACAACACAAACGATGGCCTCGCCTGTGTTGACTTTTCCCAAGATGCCACACTTGCTGCTACAGGTTTTCAAGAGGCGTATATCAAAATATTCTCTCTCACAGGAATGCCTCTGGTCTCAGCCCTTCCATCCGAGAATAACGGCGAAACAGCTCCAACAACTCGCCGGCTTATAGCACATTCTGGCCCCGTCTATGGGGTTACCTTTTCTCCGGATAACCGGTATATTATTTCCAGCTCGCAAGACTCCACATTGAGGCTCTGGTCATTGGACACGTTTACTGGATTGGTTCTATACAAAGGACACGACCGTCCCATTTGGGATGTGAAATTTGGTCCATTTGGGCACTACTTTGCTACCGCATCGCATGACCACACCGCAAGGCTTTGGTCCACAGATCATATATACCCTCTCCGCATCTTCGCCGGGCATCTTTCTGATGTCGATACCTTGGCATGGCACCCGAATTCTGCATACATAGCGACTGGGTCTAGTGATAAGACTGTTAGGCTATGGGATATCCAGCGGGGTGCTTCCGTGCGTCTCTTCAATGGACACACGGCCCCTGTTACGGCGCTTGCCTTCACCCCAGATGGAAGGACGCTCGCTAGTGCTGCTGACGACGCTACAATTAACCTCTGGGACATTGGGTCGGGAAAAAAGTTGAAGAGTATGAGGGGACATGGAAAGACAAGTATTTATAGCTTGGACTTCTCGATAGAGGGGTCGGTGTTGGTTTCCGGTGGGGCGGATAATACGGTCAGAGTGTGGGATGTAAATAAGGGGTTGGGAGGGAAGGCGGCGGCGGAGCCGGAACCGTATATTCCTGCTTCGGCAGCGGCGGGTGCAGCTGTGAATGGGGCTACAGCTGTCACTGGGGATGGTACTATGAAGGTGGATGCACCTGCGGGAGCTGGGATCACGAGCCAGCCGTTGGCCCCGAGCACTGGTACTGGAGGGAAAAAGAAGAAGGAGGTCGTGGCTACGTGAGTACCCCGCTTATAGTATGTTTAATGGGGAGTGAAATGCTTATTCTTTCGGTGCAGGCCCGATCATATGGCTGCATTCCATACAAAGAGAACTCCAGTCTATAGGGTGAGGTTTACACCGAGGAATCTAGTATTGGCGGCTGGCGCGTATATGGGCCCTTGATTAGGAGGCCATGTATCGCACTGATGTTTTACCACGATGATGCATTCCCTTTCTCTTACATGGATATATTTTGCTGGCGTCTTTTACAAATCTGTGTCGTTTGACCTTTTTTTTTTTAAACTTGATATGTGCATCTTTAGGTCTGGCTATGGCTACGGAGTTTTTACCCTTTGCTTTCTTTTTCCCCATTATTTTCTTGTCCACTTAAGCTGTATTGATAGACCTGGGACAATACTATGAGTTCCGTCAGTCTGATCCATTTCGTAATGGAGGCCATCACGTGAATGAAACAGAAACTAGGCTGCTGAACCAAACCGGTCAATCAATTGCACACATTCAACAAAACAAACCTCTCAGTTGCGCACACCGCACGACAAAATGTCCACCTGCGCCCTCCGCCCCCTCTTCCGCACCCCCACCATCCCACTCACCCGCCCCACCATAGTAACCACCCCGGCAACCCTCTCTCCCCACCACATCACCAGCCGCAATGCAAACCTCATCCGCCGCCCCCAACGCCCCATGCTCCTCCCCCAATTGATCATCCTCAGCGACGGCAGTGCCTACACCCAAATATCCACCTCCCCGCGGGGTGTCGTCCGCAGTACAAAGGACGTGCGGAACCACCCCCTGTGGAACCCTACCCTGCACAAGCTCATGGAAGTAGAAGAGGACGAGGGGGGACGGCTGCAGTTATTTAGGGAGAGATACGGGCGGGGGTGGGATAACGCTGAGATGAGGGAGAAGGAGCGGCGGGAAGAGGAGAAGGCGAAGAGTGGAGATGGGGCGGAGCTGGTGGCGGAGGAGAGGAAGACGGAGAGGGTGGAGGAGGAGAGCTTGGTGGATTTGTTGAGTGGGGGGTTCTATGAGGCGTTTATGAAGAGGGATGGGGGGAAGAAGAAGAAACGGGTGGCTGCGCCGGTAGAGGAGGTGAAGGATGCGAATAAGGCGGGGCCAACGGGCAAGAAGAAGTAGATAGGAGGTGGCAGCTTGGAGGTGAAGATGGAGTGGATTTGGGGTGGGCATGTTACCATACGGAAACATAGCAGACGAGGAGGATATCAAAAAGTCGCCCAAATATCAACAATATCAATAATACGCCATAATCACCGGAACATGATCCCCAAGTCTAATCCCCAAGTCTACTGCTCTACCAAACTCCTCACCGATTCCGGCAATTCAATCACCAAATGTATAGCAATCCTTATTTAGACAGCATCTCGCAAGCGGAAGAAGGGGTAAAGGTGGGGTGGGAAGGGCTAGAAAGAACATTAAACGAGGCCAGCGGGTAACCTGTATAACTTCTTCTGTTAATATTAACCAGCATTTCTATATCACCCTCAAAGTGAAGCATCTCGCCGCCCTAGGTGATTTATTTGTCTTATCTTGCACAGTTGCAAAATATGGAAATATGGAATTATAAAAAGGAGTATCTTACATCCAGATCAATGAAGATCTGGGCTCCAAATGACGGAACTACTGAGAACGAGACACAGTAGGAAGGAAAATTTGATCTTTCGCCTCCTCCACTCATCAGAAAAACACATCCATCAAGAGCTGCCCAGATTACCGAATTACCGATGACAAGAGAAATCAGGGACCTTTTGCTGCCTCAACCACTATGGAACCCCATCCGCTGCAGCTTATTCCTAATCCTGCTGAGGTGGTGGAGGTGGCCGTGGTGCCGGCTCTCCCTGAGGTTGATAAGACAATGCTTCATCCTCCTCTCGATCCATTTGAAGCAAATATGTTTCCCAGATCTCAATAAGCTAAGTCAAAGCATTAGCAATGGCATAAAGATTCATTCATCCTGAGAGCTGAATTCTGAACTCACCTCCTTCTGAGCCTCAACTGAACTCTCCAAGAACGTCTCGACTCCGCTCTTGAAATCCTCCACCTTCTCTTTCTCAAACCTGTCCAACTCATTCTTCATCAACCTTCCCATTTCCTCAAATGCCACCCTAGCTTGATTAACCCTTTTCTCTGCCTCAGCCACCTCCGCCCCCAACTGACTTAATCTATCCTGCTGCGTCTTCCCCTGTCTCTGCAGCTTCTCCATATTCCCTCTCTTCTTTGCAAACTCACTTTCTGCTGCATGCCAAGTATGAAATGCTTTTTGACGCTGTTGGAAAGCGAGTTTGATGGAGGATATTAAACGAATATATTCATCAATGGTAATACCAAGGGTGAGGACATCTTGCTGTGCTTGACGGTCGTGGAGTTCCTTGATCCGAATTTGGAGATCGGAAAGAGATTCCAAGGGAGAGGAGAGGTTTCGGGAGAGCTCGACTGTGGCGAGGGCGGAGAGGGATGAGGCAAAGTCTCCAGCCGCGTCGGAGAGGGCCTTGCGCTGGGCAACGACAGTATCGACTGCCTTTAGAAGCGCCTTAAGTTGAACCTCAAGGGCATCAAGGTACAGCTTTCGGTCATGGAAAAACTACACGTAGCCAATTATTAGCCAGAACAGAAAGCCCAGCATTAAAAATACCACTCACCTCATCACTCTCTACAAACTTGCCCGTCAAACCCCCTCCAAATCCCAAAGATCCAAACATCCCTTTACTCTCCGCCGCAGGCGTAGCCTGCTTCTCTTTGTGCTTGACATCCACATTAAACGCCTCCGATTCTAAAAAGAGCTTTAAATCCGCATCATGCTGCAGAATCGGATGCGCAGCTGACTTATTCAACATCCTCTCCAAGGCCGCTCTCCTCGACTCTACGAAATTATTATCAAACCTTCCAACAGCCTGCTTCTCTGGGGGAGGGGGAACGACAACACCAGGGTTATTCGTAATCAATTGGTTATACAACCAGAGGAAATCGCGATATCTCCGTGTGACTGTAAATTCTGGCTGCTTGTAGGCTTTAGACGAAGTCTATTCTCCACACACACACGTAGACATTGTTGTAAGATGTTTGCCACCCGGTCAAGATGTTTGGGTGTACTCACCTTCGTCCTAACGGAGTAAACAATATGGGCACTAGTCAAATCCCCAACTTTATGCGGATCCCCCACAATGATCTCAAACGTCGGATACGCCGCCTGTTCAATCGGCTGACTCAATGGCCCAGCTCTCGCACCACCTGGCCCAGCAGGTCCCTCCACTGGCGGGGGAACCTTCCCATGAATCCTCCTCACCCCAACATCCTCATCATCTTCATTCAGTGCAACTACATCAAGTTGCCCATCCCCTTTATACGGCATCCTCTTTGGCTTTGAACCTAGCTCTTTGTGAGGCGGTTTGGGTGGCTGATCATGGATGATTGCGGGAGAAGGCTCTGGGCTGATGAAGTTATCCCCCAGTGGGCCAAGGGGCCCGAGTTCGTCGTCGAGTGCCTCCAGCTTTACGACTGCAGCTTGTCCGGGGCGGCGGGATGGCCTGGATTTGGATGCGAGTAGGCGAGAGACGGGTGCAGAGATGTCTGAAGGCTTGCTATCAGATGATGGAAGGGATGGTCCGCCTTTGGGGTAACAATATCGAGCCAGTTAGCTGCTGAATGCTGGGATATACGTCACAAGTAGAAGAGATAAACAGGTACCTGTAGATGACTGTAGGGCATCTGCCTGTGGTTGTGAGATTGGTGGGGTGCGAGTGTTTATCGAGCATTCATCACCCCAAGGGGAATCCGTCTCTAGATCCAAGTTTCCCAATGGCGGAGACGTCATGGCTGTATATTATTGTGGTGGGGTATAGATGTAATACCTGTGCGGTAGCTCCGTGATGCCGATACACTGCCGATGTGCTCCAAGCTTTGTGGTGAGATGCTTGCGTGAGGCTTGTGGGGGGGGCTTACAACGGTGGCCTACGGCGGAGGTTCTCACATTAAAAATTCAGGGCGACGTTATTTACAACCAAAAAAAATGCACTGCCTGAGACCACATATAACCCATACAGAGATGTTTGGGAATATGTAAAAAAATATATTCCACATGAAGGCAAACCAATATATTCTACATACGGAGTACAGTACATATATCACATACTTGGGGCTGAGATGCTTGGCTCGGCACTCAGCATCTCCGACCCATTAACCCCACCAAAAGACCCCCCACCCCCGCGATGACAGCCCTACGGACAATACTACCCGCCCTCCTACGCGCCCGAAGTCAATTGAGGGCCGCTCCGGCCCCAAGCTCCTTCCGATGCCTATCCTCAACATCCCGCCTGCAGGACTGGTACACCCCACCCCCAATAGTTCACGAGTCCGTTGGTGGCGGCTGGCATTCGTGTATGTCTCATACCCATCTCCTGAAAAGCTAAACAGACCCTGCCGCAGCTATAGTAACCCCCCTTTCATAAGTTAGATGATATCTTCTCCCGACTCCTCAAGGCGCACCTCTCTCCTCACTCCGATGACTCGAACACCCAACTGACTGCCCAACCAACAGGAACGTATCGTCTGCCTCAATGGCCCCGTCCACGATGGCCTATCCGCCGTCATCGTTGCCCAACTCCTCTTCCTCGAAGCTGAGAACCCAGAGAAACCCGTAAACCTGTATATCAACTCCCCCGGCGGTTCCGTCACCGCGGGCTTGGCAATCTATGATACAATGAACTACATCCAAGCTCCAGTGTCCACCATATGTATAGGTCAGGCTGCCAGTATGGGGAGTTTACTTCTTGCGGGTGGGGCAAAGGGGAGGAGGTATGCGTTACCACATAGCAGTATTATGCTGCACCAGCCGAGTATGTGACTTCTATCATGCCCAAATGTATGTGGTATAGACGCTAATCTGATACAATTACTCTAGGTGGTGGGTTTTCGGGACAGGCTTCGTATGTCACCCTTACTGAGGACTAGGTTCTTCCACTAACATGTATAGGGACATTGCCATTCATGCCAAAGAGATCCTCCGGGTTCGTGAGCGCTTGAATATGATTTACCAGAAGCATCTGACCAAGCAACACACCCTGGATGAGATCGAGAAGATCATGGAACGAGATTTATTCATGGGTGCAGAGACAGCTCTTGAGATGGGGATTGTGGACGAAATTCTAACCGCCAGAAAACCTCCTGGTGATGCAGAAGAAGGAATTGAAGAGAGGAAATGAATTCTATAGAAGTATCATTAGTATTTTATAGTGGACTCTGTTAGTCGAGCATGAACCAGGTGAGGGGCCAGGATCCACGTGTTCATATACATTCATTCTCCGGATCTTCTCGGTATAGATAGAGCTGCAATTCGCAATAAATTTGTCAAGCCAGAGGCAATCCTAGTTAGGTGAGCACATTCCTCAAAAGTATTGCGCCGATTGAGATAAGCATATCGGAGTAGAGTAAGCCTTCTTACAGCCATCCAAATTTAACTATCTTTACCCTCCCCTCTCGTCTACATGAGGACTATTATCTTCAATCTATGTTCAAGTCAATATAGGAAATGACATCACATCCGTTATGTTGCGTTCGGTTATCAAGCGGGCAGGGTGGGCGGATATTGTTATTTTTCCACTTGTTCCAATAAAATAGGGAGAGCATGGTGAGTGCTGTCAATTTTGATTTCGACAGTGGCCACCGGCTTCTCAGTAAGCTGTTCCCCTGGTCAGGAATTTAAGTCCTAGAGAATTGCTAACTTCAAATATGATAGCTTCGGGAATATTGTTGACCACCACCCATGGAAAGAAAGTTTTGAAGAGTTTCACTTCATGTACATGCAAAGATTTGAGAAAAAACGCCATTTTCGATATTTTAGGAATTTTGCGAGCCCGTCCCAGGAAAGGGCTTTCAGCACACAGGGGAGAAAGATATATAAAAGAATGAGATTAGACATGTATGATGTGGTAGCACACTTCATTGTGACATGTGGTCGACCCCACTCCGAAAGATCTCGTTTATGCCTGCTGGTGAGTCTCTGAATGCAAGGCAGGCGATGAGACCTCATCAGACGTTTGTGCAAGAAAAGCAAAGGGTATGGCCGGGTACAGCAAATGGAAGCGATGGAATGTGGAGAGCAAAAATATGTGAGTGGCCTTAAGGGAAAAAAAATACACAGTTTCTCCCTTTGCAAGTATGACGGACTCCTCCCGGAAACCAGATTCAGTGCTGATGAAAAAAGTATGTATGTATGTTTACCCAACCACACTACCAAAAACCAGAGGAAAAAAAGAGGCTTATATTTGGCACATGAATAATTCTAGCTGGCCGGCACAGTCTATAACGATTCATCGCCAAATATAACGATCAAAACAGGACTCGAACCTGCAACCTTTGGTGCCGAAAACCAACGCGCTACCATTGCGCCATTTGACCTGAAATAAATGTATATGGTTTAACAAGATAGAGATGGTGATGGAAAAATCATGACATAAGTATCTCAGAAATTCTAATAATTCAATTGATGAAATCTTGAAATCTTTCTTAAAAGTGGCACCCCCCTCACAAGATTGCTTGGAGTTTAGGTCCTTATCATGTGTTCTTTCTGCTTACCAACCAGACTACATACTTTCTACTACTGTCTGTCGTTCGCTTTCGAATTGGAACAAGACTACTCCAAAAGTAGTCTTGTTGCACAACCTCTCGTATTATTAGTCTGGTTGCACAACCCCTCGGAACCTCTCGTATCCACTGTATATCCAACTGCTCCCCAAAACATTTATGTACGTGGCATGTGGCTAGTCTGGTTGCAGCATGTGGCATACCTTTGAAACCTACTGTATAATATTTTTTCTAGGAAAAAAATACTCAGTTCTGGTTCGTGTGCACCTCACCTCCTCCGTTGGGAGGTGATGACGAACCCCCCCCCCCCCCCCCCCGGGAAACCCGAGGGGATCTCAGTGCTGATGGCGAGTAAGGTTCCTGAAAAGAATTTATCTCATTATTGATCAGAAGTAGCCCTGGCGACCCTCCATGCCCACCTTATTCTGGCTAAAACCACCGCCAGACTGAATGTTCGCATATCACCGTCCATATAAGCTCAAAATCGTGTAGTAGGGGCAGGTGATCGGCAGAAGGTGGAATAGTTAGGAGGAGATGGATAAGAGGAAGAGGTGGCTGAGACAGGGGAAAAAGAGTATACAGTGGACCTTGTCGAGACATTCCTCGTAATCATGAACCAAATCAGCGTACAAATCAGCCTACATCTAACTGCCCAAATTACCGGAAATCAGTGTGGAAATCGGCCTAGAAATCACATCCCAATCGCTCTAGAAATCACTGGCAAATTGCCCTGGAAATCAGCGTGGAAATCAGCAAAGAAATCACCCTAGAAATCAATGTTTAAATCAGCCTAGAAATGTGTCTGTCTAGATAAGCACATAATCTTGGTCCAAATTCAGCGCAGATATCACTGCCCAAATTGCCTGAGAAATCAGTGTGAATGTAGGGAACTCACTACCATCCTGGCTGGAATGAATAGAGGTGGTAACGGTGGGAATAAGGGTTGGAAGGTCACTCCTTAAACTATTTTACTATATATGATAGTTCAGCATGGTCCCAAGTGCATGTTAAACCCTCTCTACGAGACCAGACTCTGCAAATCCGCATTACTAAAAATGCAATAGCTTGACGTTGAGCTACGCAGCTTTGTCTACGGGGTGCACGTGCCGGAAAATTTGTCTCAATAGCCTCAGTATAACATAGAAGATGTTTATTAGCCAGCCCACTACAGAAGGGTGTTGTGCCAACCAGTCTACCAGACTACTACCAGCCCACAGACTGAAAACCCAGACCTTGAACAAAAAAATGAGGTTATATTATATCACAGAATTAATAGCCTGGCCGGCACAGCCCATTAATCCTGTGCTCTAATATACGATCAAAACAGGACTCGAACCTGCAACCTTTGGTGCCGAAAACCAACGCGCTACCATTGCGCCATTTGACCTAACAATAACGAATCGATCTTCTGTAAATATACAACATAAAACTTTCCTGCTAAAAACTTCAGCCTAGTTTGTGATGTACCATACCACATGGTGCTCATGTGATGTTAACTGCGTCATTCGACAGCGTGACTAAGCAGCTGAGATATAGTTAGAACATAGAAGTTTCGGGTCTTGGCATGAGACTAAAGTTTCCAGATACCATCGATACCTAAAATTTTCCAGGTGGCCCTTTCTTCCTAGCCTCGTGGCAACCAGCTGTTGATATGGGGGAGTTACGGGGTAACGAACTACAAAAATATTAACCTGGGTACGAGGCTACTTTCTTCCCTTGTGCGGAGGCCCGGAAACAAATCACAGCAGTCGCGGTGCAGCATGAATTCGAACGAACCCATTTATTTGCGGATTGGAGTACTGGTATGGTTCTTGAATATGTGATTGTATTTGTGGTTGGTGAGCGGTACGTAGCCAGTGACCCTGTGTAAATTCCGTAGCTGACATTAGATGAGAATTTGCCCCGTCCGGTAAAAATACCCTGTCTATATGGAAAACATAACCAGAGTCAGGTATGACTCTGATCTGGTAGGCAAGGCCTGTATGCATTAGTCCAAGGGAAGGATGTTGGGAACATGAAGCATGCGGCAGATAGGTAGGTATATTCTTGTGTATATGCACATATTTTTCGAACAGCGGTACCACCGCCGGAGCTTGACCTACCGACCAGCAAGGGCTCCACACGAATGACCTGCTAATCAAGATCAAAGACCAAAGAAACAAGAGGCGAGTACAATCTTGCCAACCCATAGTCCTCCGAATGTATCCTTTGCCTCGGCTATGTCGAATTTCATCTTCTGTCATTATATCATCCGGTAGAGTTGCTTCACCATAGATATCACAATCTCATTAGCACACTTCAACAGCTCTCCAGAATGTAAAGCCCAAAGCTTAGGAGCACAAGAAACTCACAATCTAACCCCTCCAGCGCCGTCTCTGGCAGCTCCTCCACTACCAAGCCCTGCCTGCCCCTCGCAAGCGAATGACCGTATATGGAGCTATAATGGGCCCATCCTTATTCCTCTCACAGTCCTTGATGATTGAAAACTTGAGCTACCACGTACACCCAACATTAGCTAACCCCACACACCCCACCCCAGGGAGGAGATAAGATACAATAACGCCATCCTTCCCAATCTTAACCCAATTCCCCCACTGCCGCCTCAACCACACTCCCCTCGCCCACGAAAACATGGTCTCCAATCGGGTAGTTGCTGAACTGGCTTCTGAGGATCTTGCATGGTGCGCGGAGGATGCTGGAGCGGGAGAGAAAGCAGTACCGGCCGATTGCGATGGCCACGTTTGGAGGAGGAGCTACTGGAGGGGATGGTGCGGCAGAGGTCGCCGGGGACGGTGCGGTGCATTCAGCCTGGATTATTGTCTGCGGGGGGGGTTGTTGTAGATTCAAGCCAGCGCACGCTTGCTTCCCCACCCTGACCTGGGACAGCCGCCGATCTCTTTCAGGTGGCCAAGGACTCACCAGAGTATGCCGCTAGCCGGCACTCACCGTCTCGATATACTCCCCTTTTGCCTGTTTCGCGAGAATGATGGTCTGCTAGGATTCGAAGATCGAATACTCGGAAATCGAATACTAATACTCGGGCGCTACTTGCGCAGTCTGGCCGTTATGTATCTTCGTGATGATTGTTCTATGTATGACTGACTGAACTACCCACTTGCTGGCGAGATGATCAGACAAGATCCGGCCCGGCACGGCGCGGGAGGTGCTCAGCGCCGGATTGGTAATGGCGATTGCAATTGAGGGTAAGCGGCAGGCGGGTGCCGATTTAATACCGGAACAAGCGAGTGAACAGGCGAGCGGACGAGGCATCTGGATCCGCAGAGCTCGTCTGGGATACTTTTACGTATTTGGTGGCCCCTCCTTCATTGAATTGCACGCCAGAACCAAACACATCATCTTCGATATCCACATACCCTGCACCCCCACCAACCATGGCCACTCCCGCTCCCGCCCCCAGGCTCCTCCTCCTCCGCAACGGTAACATCATCACTAGCTCCCTCCCCCCGCCAACCCCTACCAGCACCACCTCCACCGAGCTCCTCATCACCCACTTACCACCTTCCAGCACGCCCGCTCCCACAGCCCCTCGTCCTGGACGAAGCACCTCCCTACGGGAACGGTCCTCGCCCCAGCCACCCTCTCCCCCACCCGGCCCAGCCTCAGCGAATCCCGAGACGCCTATGACCTCACAGTCAAGCTATTCTATCTGCCCAACGTGCCTGTTGAGGATCGGAACCAGCACACCCTCGACGCGGTGAAGCTAGTGTGTGAGGTGTTGGGGGTGGAGAGGATCGATTTACTGAATGTGGCCTTTCCGGGGGTGGGGTTCGATGCGGAGGATGAAGTACCCAGAGACACTATAGCTGGTGCTCAGCAGGAGGAGGGGAGGTAGATGAGGAGACGAAATCTTTCCTTACAACATACTCCACTCTAGAATCCCTCGTTCACTCAAATCTCATCTCTCGCATCGGCCTATCTGAATTTGGCTCTTCCTGTTTATCCCGTTTGCTCCATGGTCTCGGCTTCTCCCCCTCAGCCACAATATCTACCACCGCTGCCCCCTCCTCAACCATCACCATCACCACCTCCTCCCCCCTCGAGTCCGCCCCTCCGTCGTCCAAATCAACGTCCGGGACTGCTGCGTTGTCCCCCGCGCACTAATCACTACGCTAAGCGCGAAGGGATCCAACTGCTCACAATGACTCCGGCGAGGTTCTAACAGCACCTGGCCTCCAGCGGGTAATTTCCGAGGGTGGGATGTTCGAGTGTACGTCAACGCCCAAAGCCACAGTGGCTCCGCTCTGGGTAGTCAAGTACACTGCCATAGTTCGGGATAGGAGTGTCGTGGAGAATAAAGGTACATTACCAATCCCAATACTATTTTCAATTTTTTTTCTATAAGCTAATGTGGGTCGACTAGATATATCGCCATGGCATCGATCCCGTAGTGTCGGAGCGACCACACGGAGTTGGGTTGCGGAGTCAGGTTCCTGCTGTACATATCTGTGCTTAATGGGCTTGCCATGCTGGGGGTCGTGGTCTGGAGGGTTTATATTGGATCCATTCACTCTATCATAGCCCTCATAGAGATTTATTACATATTCAGAACCCTGGTGAATACCTCTAGACTAGGGGAATACAGAGGGGGAGGTGAGACAGGGAGAGAAGATAGGGGGGGGGAGGGGGAATTTTTTGGTGTGATGCATTTTTTTTTTTTTTTTTTTTTTTTTTGGGGGGGTGGAGTTGTTGCGGATTATTTTCTTTTTTTGAGCTATTTATTTTTTTCATTGGTTCCGTGGGTTCATGGGATTATTATTACCTTTTTTTTCCCTTAATTACTTGTATAGAGAGACTTCTTTTTGCTTACATATACACATCCTTCATGGGGTTTTTGTAAAATCACTCGTGTGATGTGGTGCATGTGAGAATGATTGGTGCATGTGAGAATGATTGGGGCTTTGGTGCGATGATGTACCTGGGACTTCTTTTGATTGTGACGGAGTACTGAAAAAACAATGCCATGTATTTTAAACTTTTAAGGAACAATAACCGAAACCCATTTTTTCCCCCATTTCCCCATTTCCCTCATCTCCCCATCTCCCCATCTCTACTGCTTTTCCCTCCATCCCATCCCATCTCCCAACCACCCTTAACGCAAAGCCACCTTTGCAAAATTCGGCAACACAAATGCCGCCTCATGAATCTTTTTATTATAGTACCTCAAACTCTCCACCTCAGCCTCCTCGGTCCACGTCCTCAGTGGCTTACTCACGTCCCTGCTCGCGTCCTTGGTGCACACCATGAACCCGATTTGCCCGCTGGGGTAGGTTGGGATAGTGGTGTAGGCGTATTCGGCGACAGGGAAGACCTCGCGGCAGGATTTTTTAAGAGAGGCGATGAGCGGGAGGTGGAGCCATTGGTTCTCGGCTATGGGGGAGTTAGCGGAGTGCGAGTAGGTGTGGAGGAAGGCGGGGGAGAGAAGGATTAAGTTGGGGGGAGGGCGAGCAGAGGCGGGTATATTGTTTAAGCGGACGAAGAACAAAGAGGCAAAGGGGGTGCCTTTGGATTATAGGTGCAAGAAAGAGCTATGTTTTTCTCTCTTCCGGTGAGAAAAGTAGAGAATCTTTTTGGGGGAATCCTTCTCTTGCCCCTTTCGTGATAAGAAATATGTTGAGACAAAGGAGAACGAACAACCTTGTGTGGTGATGACACCACCCTCCTACTCACAACCCACCAAAAAAAAACGTCAGTTATCCGCCTTAGCTCCCCCTAGAACATCGAGCGACTTACCCTCAAAGCCCCATGCAACAACTCAAAATACGGCTTCTGGAACAAACTCTCCGCAGGGCCCTCTGGATCCGACGAATCCGTAATAATCACATCAAACTCATTCTTATAATCCTCCAAAAACTGGAACCCATCACCAATATGGACCTTGACCCTCGGGTCATCAAATCCCTTTGCCATATGCGGCAAAAACATCTTTGACACCCTCGGCACCGCCTCATCAATATCGCACAGGATCGCCTCCTCGACCTCCTTATGCTTGATGACTTCCCTCAGCACACCGCCGTCCCCGCCACCGATAACGAGGACTTTCTTTGGGCTCGGATGGGAGAACATGGCGAGGTGGGTGATCATTTCTTGGTAAGAGAACTCGTCCCGCTCGGTACACTGGATGACGTTGTCGAGAACGAGTACGTTTCCGTACGTGGTGGAATTGAACACAAGGACGTCCTGATATTTGGACTTTTCGACGTGTAGGACTTTGTTGACTTTGAGCGTCATGGCTTGTCCCGGCCACATGTCGGAGATTTCGCGGAACCAGCCATCTAGATGGGGAGAGGAGAAATGTGTTAGGTGCGCTGAGATGTATACTGGGAAGGAAGCCACAAAACTGCTCGAGGATAATGGATCCTGATAAATCCCGCACCTTTGATGGTAGCATGGACCAATTCGCAAGACATCTTGCTAGAACGGCCTGTACTGCTGCTGTGTTGTGTGTGTATGTGGGGTATTTTACTCTACCGCACTCCAATTAGCCTCCATCTCCATACTCAGACATGGCCCCATACCTTCGTAAACGAGCTGACAATACGTCGTAGAATCCTGCTGCAGAGGCTGCTGTGGAGGTGCTGCTTATAAATTTTCTGGTATGGAGGGGTTATTCGTGGGGCCTTTTTTTTTTTCACTGCGCTTTGAGCCGACAAGGTTAATGCAAGAATACAAAACAGCCGGGGATCATGGCCCGGCGTGTGAGAAGGTAATTTACATAATCGCCCACGTCAGAATCCTCTTCTCTCGAAAATGAAAAGACGGAGCGAGTAAGGGCCGGCGGAATTTACTTGCTGGGTCTCGATCCGTCCGCGTAAAGGTGTATATATAGTGGTGCACACAAAGAAATGACAGTCCTTGTAGAAGTGGAGACCTTATCTTGCCTTTTCCGAACAAAGAAAAAGAAGAGTAGTAACTCGCTTTTACGAAGCGACATAAATTACACCTCCCATTTCCATCCATAGCCATCGCCATTATTTCCCCCTCAAATCTCCCCTATCCCATCAGCCCACTCCAATTACCTTAAAGCCAATAACAAGTTCGACTTCCCTCCGTCCGCTGACCCACCTGTCGGAAGATACGTCACATTCGGATTTCCCGCCAATGTCTGAGCAATCTCCTTCGCCGCCTCAATCTTCCTAATCAACAACAGTCCTTCACCAGCCTTATCTATTGCCTTTGAAATCGTATCTGCTGACTCTGCCTCCCCTTCTGCCCTAATAACATTCGCCTGTCTCTCCTGCTCCGCCTTCTCCACAATGAACCTCGCCCGCTCCGCATCCTGCTGAGCAATCTGCTTCTGCTCAACAGCTCGGGTGAATTCCTTCCCAAAGGTCATGTGCGTAATGGAGACATCCTCGAGGTTGATGTTGAATTCCTTTGCACGCTTCAGTAGCTCGGTACGGATGCGGGCGGAAACTTGTTCTCGTTGGGTGATGAGCTCAGCGGCGTCGAATTGGGCGACGATGGCTTTGAGGACTTCGTTTCCAATGGACGGGAGGACTCGCTCGTCGTAGTCAGTGCCGAGATTCTGTACGAGTCAAGTATTAGCTATCTTTTGTAGTGTGAGCAGCGAGATATAGAATATACCTGGTAGATTTTTGGCAGAGCAGGCACATCCGGCCTGTGCAAAACCCTGAGCGTCAAGCTCACCATCTGCAAATCCTTGCTTCCGGTTGTAGTCGAGATGTTCCTTGGGCGGGTTCGCACGTCGTAGATGATGGCCTTCTGGAGCCATGGGAACAAAAAATGTGTTCCCTCTTCCTTGACCTACAGCGAAATGCAGATGTATTAGCATTTCGAAACTTTCCTCTACATCTCCCAAGCTCCTGGGAAGGGAATAAGGTTGAAGACAATCCGTTCCAAGCTCAGCAGATACCTCATGCTTCACTCCCGCCAACCTATCGAAAATCACTGCTCTGCTCCCTCCCTTGACATCGTACAAGCTCGCTTGCAACAACGAGATGCCCACGGCAGCAGGAATGGCGAGCTTGGTAATTGCGTTGAGTGCGGTATTCATATTTGCTGTCTATGACGGCCTCGCGGTCGCACTATTTGCCGGCTGAGGTTGGGAAAGCTGTGCTGTGGGTTGAGGTTCCTCGTCAATCGATTGGTTGCTCTCTTGATCTAAGGACGGCAACGCTGATGTGAGTCTCAAAAATTTGGTGTACCATCTAATCAGATTTCGCCATCTCAGCTTGGTTATACGCTGACATAATCGCCAGCGGGGCATGCGGATATGCCCAGTCTACTTTTTCCCTACTTAGGCCTCTGTCTCGCTCTCACCAATCGAAAACCTCTCGTTCAAGCAACTTTTGCAGCAAATCTAGTGCTTGTTTGCCGGTCGTTCAAGGTCGTCACTTTAGACATATACAGCAACAATGGGTGGTGGCGGTGATAAAGTTCCTGGCCAGTGAGTTTCCCTGCGTTAGGGCATTCTAGGGGTGGATGGGACGGGGGAGAGGCGAATAGAAAAGCTAAAACGAGGGTTCCGGGGAGGGATTGTGAAAATCGCCGAGGAGAGATGGCAGCGGGTGGAGATAGCTGAGCTTGGACGGGGGATATACAATGCCGTTCGAGAGAAAGCTGACCTCTTGCGCTCTCATATAGGTACATGGGATGGTGGGGCAGCCTTGGTACGTGCACCTACACCGCGCAGTACATCTGATTCAACCCAAAATACCCTTACGACCCCAGCGGGGATGGGGGCGCGGGATCTACACAACCCACCTTACTGGGCTGACATCCCCCTCAACAGGCTCCCTCCCACAAAAGGGCATTACCACCTACGCCCTTTCCCCCAACCGTCAAAAGCCTCTTGCCGGCACCGCGCACGCCGCTGTCTTCAACTCGTTCCGACGATTCAGGCAATCCGTTCTCTACGTTGTTCCGCCGTTCATTGTTGGGTATATGTTGATGGACTGGGCCACCAAGAGGTACTTTTTCAAGCACCTGCGGACTTGAATGGGTAGAACTTGGAATGGGTAAATACTGATAATAGCAAACAGGAACGAGTTCCTTAACTCAAAGGAGGGTCGTGCTCTTTATTCTGAGACCGAATAGGTTACCTATCGGTGCCTGTTGCTCTTTTCGCTCGTTGGTTTTTTGTGGATACAAATAAATTGTCTCTCCCTTTTTGTTGATTGTCCATTGGATTCATATTTAGATATGGTGTGTCAGTGAGAAGGGGTGGGAACTGGGTATGGGATTGAGGAATTGTAGAAGGGAAGCATAAGTATTGTTGCAGCATTGATTTATATATATTTAACCGTTATCTTTTTTGAAGTATTTTTCTCATTTGTTTTAGAGATGTTCCTCTGGTTTGTTTTTGAAGTATTTTTCGTGCACTTGGCTGTGTATTTGGCGATGGCCATACTTGACCGACAGAGATCCTTTCTCCACTCCGTAAACGGTTTACTACTTAGCCGGTTTTCAACCTCTCGCAAAACCAACGCACCACGCTCTCTTCCTCAGTTCCCCAAAAAATACGTTTGCATATTCCTGACATGCGCGAATAGGCATCCTCTATCAACCCCTTCCCCTAACATCTATATACAGCCCCCCAATGAAGAACGCTTCTAATTCAATCCACTCCTCCCATCCTCCTTCGTCTTCCTCAGTTCTTCCATCTTCCTCACCCTCTTCATAAACTCGTCATACTGGCACTTCTCATACGAATGCCTCTCATCCTACTCCCATCCACACCAAATTAGCCCCCACATTCACATCCACACCTAATTAGGCCCCACATCCACATCCACATCCATCACACCCACAACCCTAACTTACTATATCCTATAGAGAGAGTGCGCACGTACCTCACACTTCCATGGCAAATACCACTCCTTCTTCCTGCACCTATTCAGTGGGGCAAGGACCGAGGCACACTTATCGCGGTAGGCGAGCGGGATGCGTTCAGCCGACATTTCTGCGGTAGTGACTACAGTATTCCACAACGCAAATGAGTGAGTATGTTTGAGAACACAACAAACTCCAATTGCTGCAATTGGGAAAGGGGAAAGGGTGGGGTGTGGGACGGATCGTACGTTGAACAGGCTCCTCTGCCGCGGCGAATAGTCCACCCATGGCTGGCGTAGTATGTTTGATGCTGTTGGGGTTCTTGTAAGCCGGTGCGATGAGCGGAGGTGCAGCTCCGGAAGTATCAAAACCGCCGGTATCTACTAGTCTCATGCCAAGCCTCTGTCGCTGACGCATCGCTTCGCTTTTGCTGAGAAGAGGTACCGACTGGGGATCTAGGTTGCGATTAGTCAGAGGAGTGAGGAGTCCAGGAGGATACTGCCAAGGATGAACGTGTAGTTCAGGGTAACGTGGAATATTCAGAAAATGAGGAACATTTTGCTGAATTAATCATTAATATATGTAAATAGAGGCTACAGAAACATGCTGAACTTACTTCCAGTATGTTCTTTTTTGCTATGGAGTGGGATTTGGGCAATATACTTGCAAACTTTAGTTACTGTAATACAATAATAAATGCAAAAATCTTGTTGAACTGTACTCACTAGACGTACCAAAATACAGGCTGCTAGGAAATCTATATGTCACTTTCAAGAGATGGGAATAGCTCACATACATATATATCTAATACTGAAACACAATGATTTAAAATATACAAAGATCCAATGCATCATAACAAATGTATACGCAAAGGCGTTGGTTAGTATTCAACCTATGAGGCAGTGCCTGGTTTCCCAGATCTACGTACATAGCAACATGCCCCGGAAAGAAAAGGAAGCCTCACGTTTTCACGACTACCGCCACTGCTCTACGCTAGTCCTTGTCCTCATAGGCCTCCTCTATCGTCCTCTCTTTCCCATCTCCTACTTGTAGTGTGTTTTGTTGAGTGCTTGCAGTACCTATCTAAGGTAAGACTAATAATAGGGTATCTCGGTGGACGGCCTCTAGTTGAAATTCAGCAACACGAGAAGTCTGGGTAAGTTATCAGCGTCGGGTAGAGTACGAGTATAAACCCCTCCCCCACACCAGTTGCACGCAAGTTTTACTGGCTACCAGGGGCATTATAAAAACGCACCCCAGCATTGTGAATGAGATTTAGTGGGCTATGTACGGAGTATACCTTAGAAGTAATGTCTTCAGTTCCAATACCAACAATTCAAGAAAAAAGTGCAAATAACCTCATTCTTTCTCCATTCTCCCCCGATGATCCTATGCCCTTCGACTTTCACTTTTCCTTGTTTATGCAATATATGTGGTCTTAGTGCACATCTTGACGTCAATGCGTTTGATATGCCCGGAGCGTTGTCCCTAGCTACTTCATTCAAATGCGCAAGCACCTGTTCTCAAGTATGAGGTCTTCTGACATTATATAGACTTCCGGATTAATAGCTTTCGGGTATAGAGATAGTTGGTTAAATCCAACGAAAACCAGCGCCAGATACTGTATAGCAATCCTGAAGTTCCTTGTATCGGCCGAATTCCTGAACTTTGTGTCATTTTGGCTGAAGCGGAGCACATGGAATAAAATAAAATAGAGGTAAGGGTGGGACTGCAACGTATTATTTGAAGATTTGCACTTCCTGGGTACCTCCTTCCGACCTCCGGGCTTGAGCCGGCTCGTCTCGTGTCCAGGCCTAGGCCTAGGAGGTTGGGAGATCATTCAGTTGTCCTCTAGGGCGCGGTTCTAGCCCCCGTTTGGCGGGGGGCTTGTGCCAACCAGACTAGGTTCTAGCCTCAATTTTGGTGAACCTAGCTATACCGGACGGCCAAAATCAGATCCCTGCCGTCCGGTTTAACTCAAGGATCCGGTAAAGCAAATCTGCTGGCTAGCATGGACATTCAGGTATTCATTGGGAGTGGCTATGGATCGTGAGTTAATTGGTTGGCATCACAAATATCTTTAGGATTTACAGCAAACAACTACAGTAGCCAGTATGTAATAATCCCACACACAGCTGTGCGAGTATATAGGACTGAATGGGATGAAGAGAAGAGATGTATTGATGAATCCAATAATTCCATAGCCGTCTACTGGGACGTCCAAGGCCTCATTAAATACATGAACATCAACCCAGCAATAACAACAATGTGACAGCAGTAATGTGCCCTTCTAACCATATCCGGACACAGCAGATCCTTCACTTCCTCCGCATTCATACAATCACGCAATCCTCCACGCAATCCTCATATCCTTTACATGTATGTCCGCATCCAGCCTGTCCGTGCAATCCTCATATCCTTCACATGTATGTCCGCATCCAGCCTGTCTGCGCAATCCTCATATCCTTCACATGTATGTCCACATCCAGCCTTGCCAGCGGGTTATCATTCAACACAGTAAGCACAAAGTAACTGTAGAAGCATGGTCATTCAGGCTGGAATTCCTCAGTAATCTATTACCGAAGCAACATCAGAAATTCTAGCAGTTGATGAACCTGTGCCTCCAAAGGTACCGACTGTTTCAGAAGCTACCAAATTCAAGTTTCCGACATGGTTGAGACAGTTCTTCAGGTCCGGGATGGTTTAAAATACTATCAAGCAACTACTAAGGTCCAGAAGCAACTTCGGGATTTTTGGCCTTCTAAGTAGATTCTGGTTTATCTAGGTATTTTTGTATGTAGTTATTTTTTAAGATCAATAAATCTCCACTCCGGTCCGGTTCTTCTATAAGACGGTATAACGAGGGGCTTTGGGCGGGAAACTGAAAAATCATCTGAAGTCTAGTCTCGATCAACTGAAGATAGCAAGTTTGCACTAGTATCTCCGAATGTACGCTAGTAGCTCCGAATTTACGCTAGTAGCTCTGAATGTACGCTAGTAGCTCCGAATGTATTACCGCATCCCACTGGCGAACAACGGTCCTTGTCAGTTCCAAGACATAGGCCGAGCTTATGCAGTAAAGGATATCCGATCTCAATGATACCACGCAAACTGAGTTATAACGGTCTACTTTTTTTGAAAAAGTACACTAGGTATCCGACCAAGAAGTTACATGGTGGCATGTCATCCAGCAAATCTTGGAATTAGAGATGAAAGTATATTGCAAGTAGTCTCATACCAAGCCTCTAGTCGTTCGCATAGCTTCGCTTTTGCTACTAAGATATTGCAAGCGAATCTTGGAGGCCAGTTCAATCTATTACTCCGGAATTAGCAATAGAGTCGCTTGAGCAATATAATCCGCGGGATTTGCGTTAGGGATTTTCCTCTCAGGTAGTGCACCTTATGCCATACTATGGCCATCAACTAAAACAATTTCCCCCTCCATTCTTCGGCATTCTAGCAAAACAAATAAAGACAATATCTTAGAATCCTCTCTTAAAACATAAAATTCACATATACCTGACTTGCAACTAGCAGATCTACATAGACCCTAGGCAACCATTTTGCTATATCTGAGGGCATAAAGCTCTCTAAGCTTGTGTCGTTGACATAGCTCTCACTATCAATCAAGGTGGGCACACCTCGACTTCAGTTCTGGCATGCTTGCTCCGGGTGGCTGCAAGGGACAATTGCAGCGGCTAGGATGTCTTTCGCTTAGGCACTGGTGCCGCCATCTTGAATTTAGATACTCTGCAATAGTAGTTATAACAGGAGAAAAGGGTTACAGGGTGTGTTGACAGGGATGATGGTATTGCTGTTTGTATGAAAGATTGGCTCAACCAGACTACTAAGTGGGCTGATTCTGCTCCGATTACGTATGTATTCTGCTCCGGTCACGTGAGTATTCTGCTTCGGTCACGTGAGTATTTTGCTCCAGTCACGTGTTTTTCTGCTCCGGTTCTATCTAAATGACGCTAACAGCTCCTGGAATATTGGTCACCGGAGCAGATTTCGGTGCAGATTTCGGAGCAGACTCTCTTTCGTGCGCAGCCAACCGAGAACACCCGCCTAGTAGTCTGGTTGGTACCTGAACTAATATAATTGGTATTTACATAAAGCAAACTGACATTTTATATATTAGTTCGGCTGGCGTCTTATTTCCCGGTACCCTTCACAGACGAACCAACATTGGGGTCCCCAGAGCCGGCCACCTTAAACCTACTAGGAATATGCGAGCCTGAGGAAGATAGCGATAGCATATTGAACCATCTTGTTAATATTGGAGTATGTCAATTGGGATAGCGAGTGGTGATTTGAAGTGCGTGCTGAGGTGCTGGTCCGTGGTAAAACTCCAATGATGTGATGGTGATGTTAAATTAAGGAGGGGCAGTTTGTTTACAATGGGCACAACTATAGATCAAGGTATCTCGGCCTGCTTATATACCATTGTCACTCCCACATCTAAATACTTTTGCGATACCCATCAACAAGTTTGATCTCATGTCCAGGCCGTAGCCTATTGGAAGGGACGTCTCTATGCGAGCAAAAGAAAGCTACCCACCTAATTAGCTCTGGACTTAATTTCCTTTTCTCATGCCTAGAGTTGCTCAGCGACTATACAGAAAGACACTTTGGTTATGGTATCGTCACAATGCCTATGAACGCCTTATTGACATACTAATTCCGGAGATCAATACATCTTTGCAATGGCAAATCGTAGTGATCATGCCTTTACACCACACCACCCCGAGATCCCGGATCACCGCTTCGCTCTCTCCCCTCTGTTCCTAACCGCGTCCTTCTCCTCTAGCATCCCCCGCCGCCGCTTTTTCGGCCAGCTCCTGGCGGTGTCGATCTTGTTCTCTGAAAACCAATAGCATAATGCCACCCACAAGAGATAATCCACAATCACACATAAGCAAAACAATTTACCAGCCCAAACTCCACACCCATAATATCTCTTCAGTCTCTCCAGCAAGCTCAGGTTCCTCGATTTGGTAATGTGATCATAGACCCTCTCTGTCCTGGCAGCAACATCCGTCCATGAATACATTTGTTTAACCTGTTCATGGAACTTATCCGTTCTCACGCGACCATGCCGAAGGGCGTGAATCGCCTTGCTTGTTGCAGCAACTAAATCGTCCTCCTCCGGCTTCGCGAACATCGTCATGTGTGATGGGAGAACTTCGGGTATGCCGCCCACCCTTGTACAGACGACATATAACCCACAAGAAGCTGCCTCCACAATAACCGTTCCAAATGCCTCAGTTAAGGACGGATGGAGATATATATGCCCCCGGACCATCACATCTCTGACCGCTTCGTGACGAATCGGACCCAACAATTCCACCCTATCTTGGAGCATGTTTGTCTCCAGCATCTGTTCAAGATCAATAGCTTTGGGTCCAGAACCACCAATGATGAACCGTACAGAAGGATGCAACTCGCATATCCGAGGAATTGCTGCAACGAGCAGGTCGGTGCCTTTATTGTAGAAGAGACGAGAAATGACGACTATTGTGATTGTGTCAGGCGATGCAGCTGTAGGGTCTGGTCGAAAATTCTCTGCTACTACAGCGTTTGGTATCACCGAGACGGTGCTAGGATCCAGAGCTGCTCTCAACACTGTATTCTCCTTACAAGTATGCGACACGCAAATACAGTGATCCACATCACTCAGGGTGAATTTGAGTAGTTTGTTGGTCAAGATACTCGCCGCATCGGCAAACCCAAACAGCGAATGGTCCGTGAAGCAAGTCTTCAAGCCCATGGTTCTTGCATGTAAAATTGCTTCATGACACAAACTGCTCAAGCTCGCATGTCCATGTACAATGTCTATCTTCTCTCGAATGATGATATTCCGGAATATGGGAAAGAATGAGAAGACTGTTGGAAACGTTGACTCGCGATAAATGACAAAAAAAGGGACGTAGTAGACCTTGAGGCCGTTGGTGAGGTATCGTATACCAGTTCGATCGCCATATGCATGTGTTATTATTATGACTTTATGGCCGCGGTCAATAAGCTTCGACGAGAGTTGATAAATGTGAGACTCTACCCCCCCTGGCTGGGGGTAGAAGAAGTCGCTCGCCATCGCGATATTGTAGGGCATTTTGGAGAATTAGGCCGAAGCCTCCTGTTTCCGTTGCCAATTGATCGACAGAAGCTGATTTCCAGGGACGTTGGCTACTTTAATGGATTATGTAAATGGATCACATGACAACATGGGGGACTCTGAGGACTCTAGAGTGTGAGATTATATTTTTTACCGTTGCGTGGAGGTTATCCAGGTATGCAATGCAGGGTGAGACTTGACGAAGCTCACCCCGCGCCAAGAAAGCATGGTGGAGGTTGATAAACTCCTGTCCCGCACAACCTAAACTCCTAGAGCACTCCCCCGACAATAAAGTTACAACAATGGCTACCCAAGATCCCTTCGACTCCGCTCTGTAATCTATCACTCCCCAACCAACCATTTGCTACCCAAACTCACATTCTGAACATAGTGACCTTCTCCGTCGTCTCAATCCAAAACACACGGCCGCCAACCTCCACTGCCTACTCAACCTCGTTCCAGAACTTACTGAGGAGCTTCTCTCCAGTGTCGACCAGCCATTGCAAGTCCAACGATGTCATCAGACTGGAAGGGATTACTTACTTTGCGACTATAACCGTGATGGGGACTCGTACCGGAGTCCGTGGAGTAATGAGTTCGATCCACCGATACAGGATGGGACATTGCCGAGTGATAAAGTGAGGAAGCTTGAGATAGCGGCAAATGATGCATTTGATGTTTATAGGGACCTGTGAGTCTTTGAAGAGCATTCTCGAAACATTGAGAAAGCAGAGCTGAGGTGTGGGTTTTGAATACAGATACTATGAAGGTGGAGTATCAAGTGTATACTTGTGGGACTTGAATGCGGATGGTTTTGCGGGGGTAATTCTGTTAAAGAAGTGTATGTTTCTGATTAAAGGAGCATTTCGGCCATTCGCTGACGAGTATACGATAGCCGTTGAATCGACCGGAAAGTCCGCAGGCTCATGGGACTCTATCCACGTTTTCGAATGCAACAACCGAAGCCGGTCCTCACACTACAAGCTTACTAGCACTATTATCCTGCATATGGCCAACTCAGGCGAATCACTGGGTGAGATGGACCTGAGTGGTAATATGACCAGGCAGGTCGAATACGATTTACAAGTCGACAATGACGATTCCCACATCATGAATATCGGAAAGCTTGTTGAAGATATGGAATTGAAGATGAGAAATTTACTACAAGAGGTTTATTTCGGCAAGGCTAAAGACGTCGTTGGTGATTTACGAGGTGAGCTATGACACAGTAAATATTCCCAGAAGGGACTTGAGCGCTGATTAGTTCTCTCCATAATTAGTTATCCCAGCACTCTCAGATCAACAGAAAGAGAAGTCTGTACATGCCGAGATGATTGCCTCGATGAACAGGAGATAGGAAATCCTGGATACACTCGAGGAGGAAGCCTGAATTCTTTCGTGAGCGGACATCATTTATGTTTATTCTTTCTCTTGGATATACCTTAAACATTCGTAGTAGATAATCGTAGCATCAAGACTCATTTTGCCGTGGCCACAACGTTGGGCGCTTTTTATCACTCAGCCAACAAGGCCGAAATTGTCAATTACTCATGCGTAATAGGTATATTATACATCCTACATATTGGTATATTACATTAGTCGTACTATTTGAAGTGCTCAGTAGTTGATATCGGTTCTCAATCACTACCGGGACTCACCCTAGTGCTCCCCTGTGGCGGCTGGACTACAGGCTTACCCTCAACTCCCATATATATGTGATGTGGATTTTCCTCTTGCTTGGGGTAAGATTGTAGTAGTGAACCATCTAGGTAGCTTTGAATTTACGAAAAATTGTTCCTACCCTCAGTAGTGTTTGCTACCAACCAACCGGAATTGTAGCACAAGCTATGCTGGTAATGACTTCCAAACAAATTATTTTGCAAGCGACATGCACAATTCAAATATCCATCCTGCAAACAAACAAACGGTAGAAGGTCAAAACCCAAAGACCCACTGTCGACATAACCTCCCCAAAATATTAAACATTTCAGATAATTTTAAGGTCCACATAACAACGTACAATATCACACCTAAATAGAACAACCCCTAGAAGAGACAAGATACACACAATACATTGCAACCTTCAGGTAGCCTCTCAGTGTAGGAAAAATAAAGAAAAGTGCCGTGGTAAGTGAGATTATTTGAACACCGTCTTCAGTGCAGAACTTAGAATCATAAAAAGAATCCATCATAACCCCAGCTCATTGTACATATATCGCCCCTCGCGGTGCAATCACAAAGATATGTTGGTATCATCACTCACACTCTGGAAACTTACCACCACCATAAACGCGCTTTTACGAAATCTTCTTCATTCTTTCCCCCAATCTGCAGCTTCGAATCTACCCTATACACACAAGTTAGCATCCCATCCCAGTGCGTTCAACCCAATTCCACTTTTCTACCAATACATCACATATCTCGAAACATCCTGCTCCAGAGCATTCAAAGTGATAATTTATTCGTCCAACTCCTGAACAATGGCCTGGCCAATCTAACCATCGTATTGATCATACTTTCCAAATCCTGGTCCTTGCAATTGTAAGACCCCGAGTTATCTAGCTCTCTAGTTCTCTCCGTTTCTGGTAGCGGCGCTCCTAGTACTCTCCCTCCCCCGCCAGTATTTTCGCCTCCATTCCTGCCCCGTTTAAGGCTTGACGGTGGTGTCTATAATGGAAGCAGTGGGGAGCTGAGCTTGAGAGATATGTTGGGCCCAGGTGATCGTGAGCGCTTCCTCAGGCTCTTTGGTCTAGTTCGCAGCCGGCTTTTTCTCAGGCTTCTCTCTTCAGATATAACAGTCCCTTATTAATCCTGCAGAGGGGAAGATGTAGCGATTCAGAGGTGGAGATTCGATGCTTGAGAATAATTGGGACCACCTAGCTGTTTATTGTGCATCGCAGCAAGGGGAGTAGCGCATGATGATGCTGGCAGTGGAGGAGGATATGCAGGAGAGAAAGGGCCTTCTTCATTATTCCCCAGTGTATTCACAACAAGGAACTTTCCGATTAAATAATTATTCCTTTGTTTTTTGGGGGGTTCATTACTGGCACTCGTATGCGGCGTGACGACAGCTATTCTATAAGAGGCAAGAGCGCTACACAAGGGGATAGTCTGGTTAGAGGGTACTGACGCGTGATATTGCTTGAAAAGGAAATCGGTCGGGCTTGGCATTCGGTCTTGGCATTCGGTCATTTTGCGTATATAAGGTCCTTGTTCTTTGTCTTCTTTTAGAAAAGCAAGCTGTGAGCTTCAGAATACGAGTATATAGATATCTGCACTTTTCGGATTCCTCACAAGAGAAGTGAGTTGAGTTCTATCTGGGTGTATTCTACTTAAGCTGAGCTTCAGTTGCTTCAGTACTCCCAGTTCTGCAGCACTACAACCGGTCAGCTAACCTAGGTGGGTTAAATTAGCCGTGGCAGTCAAAATATCAATAATTCAGTGCGAATGAAGAATAGAACGTTGATATCAGTGCACGCGTTCACGCAAGATGTAAATAGAAGAAAATGAATGAATAAATTTAACAAATACAATATACATGCTGAAGATATGCCTATCGGTCAGGAAACAGAAGAACGTGAGCAACGGTTGCAAGAGGCCTTAAAAGCATATCGGTCTGGATTACCAGAGTACAATTCCATTCGAAAGGCTGCGGCAGCACTAGTCTGGTTGGCACAAGCCTCTCGTAGAGACGGCAGCACACGGTATATCACAATCAACCTTTGGAACCATTTCAGAACTGTCTTCATAATTTTCAACTCCATTGTAGCTCTTCCGGTGGCCTTTCTTCCTTGCCTTAGAAATCCTCATGTATGTTAGCATATTAGTATTCACGTTGAGCGCTTGACCGTATATAGCGAATTAACCTTGTCAGGTTAGCTGACCGGTTGTACCGTCTATACCGTAGAGACAGTTATTCGGTAGCGCTATCACATACATATGCGCTGTGAACGACATATGCGGGTTTCAGGATCTCACGAGACATGCCCGTGCTCATTGTTATATGAACGTCGGAGATTGAAATGTACTGTAATTATCCATATGCCATTATGGAAGCCTCTACAAGTGCTATCCCTGAACATAGCTGCAAATGTCCATGTGGTTTCTGGAGGCAGACTTCCTCCACCGGTCAAAAACTGCGGCTCGGTATGGGCCATTAGCTGAGAGTGTTCCAGCACCTCCTGGCCCAGTAAAGCGAGTTTATAATCCACCACCTGATCTTCTGTGACATCACTGAAAAATATCTTACATGTCTTCTTGATTCAATATGTTTTTACTACCAATTGAATAGATCTTGGCCCTCAAATTGATATGTTTCACGTCAGCCTTGGCTTATGATCTACGTGTCCCATTGCATATGTATGTGATAGCGCTACCGAATAACTCGAGCTCTACGGTATGCGAAAAGACTAGGATGGCCATGAGAACCACCATATTGATTCAGCTTTTGCCTGTTTGCATCAACAAGTCCTCTTGTCTAAATTGATACTTCAAGATCATGGCAATCAAGTAAAATATTTTCACCTCTTAGATTCAGATAATCGTAGTCTGGTTAGATAATCGGGGCGTTAAAAAGTTCAACAACGTTCGTCAGATTCCTTTTACAACTGATTCTTGCAGCTTCTTGTATTTAATTTGGGACTTGTAACTATTTAATTACCAGGAAAACTGGTGAATAAGACTCCTTGTCTGTATCTTTGCTCTTTCCTTTTTGTGGTAGGGGCGTTACTAGTTGTGGGCAGATTAGCGTCCTTGACTCGGATTTTGAGAGTATGATTCAGATACAGACAAGTGAGTCTTATTCACCAGTTTTCCCGGGTAGGAAATAACTTTGGTGTTAGATACTACGGATGTCAGCAGACTTATTACTGTCGTCCTACCTAATTTTCACCGGGCGGGGGATGGGCATAGGTAGTTAAGAGTGTGTTTAAATAAAGAGAACTAATGAATAATGACGTGAGTAACTTCCCCCACGCAGAGGACGGGATTAGTACTAAGTAAACAATTTGATATTGATATTCATATCATGTTGATACCGAGAACACTTTTTAACATCCACCATGACTATGCCTTTCCGAGCATCTATGACACGTTCTTATTATATGCACCTGCCTGAGCACAGAATTATCTCATGAAGTACTTTATTACTTATGTAATTCCTCTGGCCCCATATAAAGCCTCAAACTGTGGGTTATGCCACTTGCTAACAGCATACTGTACATATTGAATCCGAATATAAGTACATTAAGTAGGTATACCTACTCCTGTATAAGGGCATCTTATTACATGATGGACATATCTAATGCATGTCTGAGGTGATGCAAAGATATTGGCATTGTAATTTTTTCCGGGGTATGTAATGTTGTTTTTAGCTCCACTGCAGATCGTCTCATGTGGTTATGGAAATGCGTAGAATTTCTTCGGACTCCAAATTATCGCGGTGATAGGCCAATTAGCACGAGGGTCTGATCGAGACAAAATTTAGCTACATACCTTATGATCGGAATGGGCTCACTTTACTTCCGATACGCAACGTTAACAGTGAGCCTTCCGATTGTTGTCTCTTCTGGGAGATGCTATACAATCAGCTTAACCAGATGTACGCCTGTAGTCTGGTTGCTCGGCACGCCGTTATGAGTGAACGAAGGGATTCGATGGTGTATGCGAGCTGTGCTCAGAGGAAGGTATTTGCTGTCGGTCGTGCTGGCGGTAGCGAATCCATTAAAGCACTGATGGAATGGTATGATATTTTGTGTTGCCATCTCACCGTGCCCTGGACTTTCGAAGAGTGAGAAAGCTCTCCCCACTTTCAGACCTTCCCGCTAATGTAGACATTATACCCGGGGGGGAAGAACTGATGTATTCAGGCTTATCCTGCTCACAGGCTGTCCTTTCACAAACCAACGACATTCCCCTCAATCGATTGAAAAACAACGGATATTATTGCATTACCATGCTCTGGAAAAAAATCAAAATATAGGGTACAAAGTTCCGGCAGTTGCTGCTCAGTGGTTGGTGGTTATACAGAATCCGAGCAATTCCTAATACTACACGAGTCCACAGCAGATCTAGAAGCACGTGCAGTGATGACCCTTCAACGCAGAATGTTTCAATTTTTACACGTCAGTGGAAGTCCTGTGTCGTTGTCACCTACTGCCTGAAATACCTGCGTGAATCTCCTCAATGTGCTCGCAAATTTGTGCAAAAGGTAGTTTGGTTCACAAAAGGGAACCCATGATGCTACCCAATAAGCTAGATTTGGTGTTTAGGCAGCATCCTTGGCTGATATATTGCACGAACCCCAGCGTGTTCGGCACGAGATCACTGTATTTCTTCCAAGGAGACAACTGCGACTCAAAATTGTTTGCGTTTAAACTGAGGTGTTCAGTGTTGCTAATTCTCTACCAAAGTCGCGGTCGATTTTCTTGCCAAAGGGTACACACCCTGGCAAATCAACAGCTCCTATGACGACACCGTGCTTCCATCAGCAGTTACAATTTCTCGCTTCATGTATGTCTCAGCGCTGGCAGATTTAAGTACTCGAAGTCATACATATGAGAGGGTGCTTAAAGGTCAGCATGCAAACATACCTACCTTTCGGGGTCATCTGGCTCAGGCACTCCATAGGCCCAGGGTATTATATTCAATATGGGGCTCTCGGATGGACAGTTAGCCCTCCTTGGGGAAGACTTCCATGCATGGAAGCTCAACGTCATGGTGCCGCTCAGCGATGGGGGTTACCTTTATAGTTTTCGTCCCTGTGTGCGGGGATACTGCCGAGACACTCTACAAAGAACTGCAGTCTCTTATCAACAAATGAGGATATGTCCTAGATATGATACTTTCCTCTGTCTTACATTGGATTGGTCTAGACTGGAAGACGATATGGATACCTCTGGCCACAGTATGTCTCTCGTTTCAAAGGCAAGCCAAACTAATGGCTTTGGTGGTCAGTAATGCAAGTTATGACAATATATTTAAATGTTTCTTTTATATATATGACGCTTGCAATAAATCTTTGAGGATTGGGTGTACCAACCACACGAGAACACTCTTGAAGTGAAAAATACCCATGGGCACTTTATTTATATAAGCTTGGACATCACCAGGCTAGACTGCCATTGCAGGAGGCAATGCTAATATTGTGATACATGACCACCGCTTCGATGGGCATTAACTAGTCGAGCACAACTGTGCTGAATGAAACGATCGGACTCTGACCTATCAGACTACTAATCATTTGGGCTTGAGTATCCTTGAGTCCGTCGGCCGCGGGCCGAAACTACAATGCAACCCGCTTGCTCCCATCTGCTCTAGCAAGCGATGCTCCTTTAAGTAAAAACCAACGTACTACGTCATGGGTAGTCTGGTTTAATTTTTACCACCCACTTAGGTACCGCCCACCTATGTACAGCTACTAGCTTAGGGCTAAATTGTACTCTAGCGGGTGCAATATTTAATGCACGCATACCGACTTACATATGTAGCCATTGGCAGATACTCACGCATGTAAACTCATGAATGGCGATAGATACTCACCTCAATCTGATACGCCCGCATATTTGCGCCTCTCCTCTCCGCTTTCTTCCGTCGTCTCGGTCGACATATAAGCTTTAACAACCCCAGAATCGATCCGAAAGCTAGCTAGTATACTGCGTGCGAAACACCAGACCACCACATATCATCAAAGCACCAGACCGCTCCCTGCTTAAGCCGCAACTCCCGTCGATCCACCACCAGATACAGCTTTAGATCGAGACACTTCAGTACGTTGCAGCACAAAGTCTCCGATAGTAGACTTTTGCGATCAGGAAGTTGGCTATGGGTCCTCCTACCTCAACCGGACGCCGTTCAATCTTCTCCGATGGGATTGATATGCTGGAATCGTCCCTTGCAAATGTCAACTTTGGGGGGGTGGATAATCGCACAATGGACGATCTATTATCGTCCACATACTCTGCTATTGGGAACCTGGAGGCGATAAGTCCGGACTGTCTACCAACGATACCCATTTCAATAGAAGCCCCAGAATATGCGCCTGCGTCTCGAGGAGGATATCCTGTGTTACCACAAGAAATTGTATTGCACATCTTGAGTTTTGTGCGGCCAGACAATCAGCAACTTTTTGCAAATGCATGCAAGGTTTCTCGGACTTGGTATCACGCCGCCATTGGACATTTGTAAGTTCCGTCATTTTGATTTTACCTGGCTGCAGTAGATGTGGTGTGCGTCCGATGTATGTGTCATGTTAACATGAAATCTCCTGCAGGTACGCCCGGCCTTACATTACTACTGGAAAATATGAGAAATTCATAGCGCAAATATGTCCAACAGTTACATATACCAAACACTCTCCCCTAGCAGAGTTTATCAAGTCGCTGGATTTGAGCCACCTGCTCTACGACGGTAAACCGTCGTACACAGCTCGGTTACTCCGAAGGACTGCACCAAATTTGGAGGAGTTCATTGCTCCTGCAACACAGTTCGGTTATAGCTGCATGGTCGCTCTAGGCAACTGTCACCAATTGCGAGTTTTAGATCTACGGCTAGTAACACAATCCTTGGGGCTGGTCGACTTGTTCAAGACAATGAGTCGCCTCAAGGAGCTTCGAACCCTGACTTTCCCACGATCATTGATGATGACCACGGGAGAGCAGGGAAGGACCTTTTCAGGAGGGTACAATCTACCCGAGAAACTGGAGTGCTTTTGCCTAACTGGGAATGTCTCTGATACATTTCTCACGACAGTCAATGTATCAGAGAACTTAACGGAGCTGCGAATTGCCCACGCCTTTGCAAGGCACGGATCAATAAAAAACCTGTTGAATAGGTGGTCCTCCCAATTGAAGGTCTTGGAGATTAACTATCACATATCTACACTTCCACACAACGCTATGGATAAAATACTGGTCACGTGCATCGGTTTGGAGAAGTTGCGTATAGCAGTGGATTTTGTTAGCCATCGATTGTTTGACGAGGAGAACACGCCAGTCAATCATCCACTGAAGAGGCTGGACCTGGACAGTAGTGGATACCTAGGGGCAGGACATAAACTGAATGCGGATCACATCTTCATATGCCTTGCTGAGGGACGATTGCCCCATTTACGAATACTACGAATAAGTGAGAAGCTGAACTGGAAGGGTAGGGATGCACAGGGGTTAGCGGATTTAGCGGTAGTGCTGGAGTCAAGGGAGACTGACCCGGGTGAGTTAGTTGGCGTTTGGGAATTTGATACCATAGAACCAGGGCATGGCAAGTTTTAATGAAGGGAAGTCTTAAGAATGTTTTATTACTAGCGTTCTCAGGGAAAGCTATTCATACTAGAAGTCATATACGTTAACCTTTATATTTATATTTCAATGAAGGAAGGTTTTGGTCTTGAGGCATGCTCGATTATGCAGGAGAGTATCGATCACCATCTGGTTATCTGCTCTATAACTTACATTTAAAACACATTATTCACAGGCTTTATGATGTAGACTTTTTATTGTGACAACAACTCCAATTGATCTCGAATTTAAGTCAGTGTACATTTTGTATAATTGAAATTGTTTGCTCAATATTGAATTATGATTATAATTTAGCGGAGGCTTCATGATATAACCTTGGGAGCTATGGGCGGAATATAGTCTCTCGGAATATATAAAAAATATGTACTATACTATACTGGTACATATATAGGTAGTATAAATCTCCTGTGCAGCAAGTCAACGGTTCTGGGTCGTCACGCTGCAGGGCACATGTATAAGTCCAAGAATGACCTACTTTACTGTAAGCACTTGATCTCGGCCTCAAGCACACAGGGGTTGCGAACCACAAGGGATCGTTAATGCTAGACAAAGGGCGCGTTTACTTGATGGTAATTTCCCCCTCCTAAGTCGGGTGTCGCTCACAAAGGAAAGAGATCGTCTCACTGAAAACGCCGCCATTTGTCTCGGACTTGGTGATCTTCTATTGACTTAACTACACACATCGTCAACCTCAGAGTCGACTCAGATCTTGGAACGACAGAATTAGGATTTCCTGATCGCTAAAGCCAACTTTAACCTCAGAAGTTGCCTCGAGGCCACCAAACTGTTGTGCCAACCAGCCTACCACCAAACGAACATCATGAGTACAACCGACTCCCGAACAGACCGTGTCATAGACGCGGCCACTCCATCCGGGACCTTGAAAGGAAGATTAGGTTCTATAACTATGCCGAATGGTGATTCACCAGCTACGCCACCGTCTACGAACGCAGTGTCCCCGGCCGTAGACAATAGCGAGGTGACAGACGCTCGCGTGGAGGAGATCCTACTTTCGGATGTGCGCGTAGCCAATTTTGTCGCCCCCTTGCAGACTTTCTGCTAACTTTGTGCGCAGATCGGGGTCACAACGTTGTTAACACGGTTGAAGCAAAGTATTGCTTCTTGTCGAGTATGCTCACCCGATGAATGGAGCGATCTGTAAGAGAACCGCCAAGGCTAACCGACATACGTAGGAGCTTGCAGGCTTTGTGAAGAAGCGAGCTACTATTGAGGAAGAGCATGCTCAAGGTAGAGTACTGCATAGGACGTCACTGTACATAAGGCAATTTGTTGATATTTATTTTTTCCCTGATAGGACTACGAAAGTTATGCAAACTTATGTTTGAATCGCCACGGAGGCTAGAAGGACGTCATGGATCGTATCTGCGACAGGTCGATGAAACGACAGCTATTCACGATCGAATCGCGGAACATGGGATTCAATTTTCACTGGCGTTACACGAGATGTATGAGGACTTGATGGAGCTTGCAGCGAATATGGAAAGAGGACGCAAACACTGGAAGATGACTGGCCTGAGTTCGGAAAAGAAATTACATGAGTCTTTACTCATACTTGAAAAGGCAAATTGTCATTGGAGATTCTTCCATTGACTAGTCCCTGCTAACTTCTGTTTTTGTAGACAAAAGGAAAGTATGATCAAATTGCAGAAGAATATGACAGAGCTAGGTCAGGGGATAAGCGGGCACGAGATTTTAAGGTTGGCAGGGGATTTGCGAGGACAGGAGCACAAGTGGAAGAAGATCTGAGAAATCGAGTCTCCACTGCAGACCAGGAGTATGCGAAACAGGTTCAGATTACAAATCTTCATCGACAGGAGCTATTGGGCGTGCAGAGGCCACAAGCTGTGAAAGCTTTGAAGGCTTTGATATTCGAATGTGATGCTGTTCTGACGCTTCAGCTCCAGAAGTTTGGTAGTTACCCTCATACACATAGGTGCAGGACAGTCACTAAAGTTTGCCGTATCTGGTGACAGCTACATTGAACGAGAAATTGCTTCTAAACAATGGCATGAGCGTCAGCCCAATAAAGGCTCCAGGTAATACTTCAAGTATGTATGCCCGGAGTTTTGCGGAAATGAGATGTGCTCACAATCTATCTAGATGCTCAAAGCATGCGAGACGTCATTTTCATGATTGACAATGACCAAGATTTCAAGAAATTCATCCTCAGCATGGAATCAAAGTTGCCTGCACAATCGAAGCCCGCTGAGATCAGATATGAAAAGAATCCTGTATGTGGAGTTTCGGCTCAACTCATATTGACAAAGTCCCGAAACTGACGTGCCCATAGGTCTTGTTCACTGGGGCGCATAGTCCATACACTACACCCTCCACACCATCAGGTGCACCCCCTGGGTCACAATCAGGCTTACCGGGTCTCCAGCGCGAGGCATCAAACCATTCACAAACCCCCACGCAAGGCTATGGTGCCGTCATCCAGCAACCTGCTATTATCCCACAACCCCATCCAGGGTATAACCCACAACAGTTTCAGCCGCCGCAGAACAATAATTCTGGTGTTCCGGAACTACCTCGTGACAAACCTGTGTTTGGAGTCTCTCTGGATCAGCTGCTGGAAAGGGATAGCTCGGCGGTACCGATAATTGTATATCAGTGTATACAGGCTGTGGACCTTTATGGACTCAATGTAGAAGGAATATACCGGATCCCCGGAACGAAGCAGCACCTTGTCAAGATTAAAAATATATTTGATAATGGCGAGTAGTATTGGGCGGATGCCTACGTAATAGGATAGAGAACTAACTTAGTGGTTAGACTCCTCACAGGTGGATTTCAGGCGACCAGAGGATTTCTTCCACGATGTCAACTCCGTTACTAGTGTTCTGAAGTCATTTTTTCGTGAATTGCCAGATCCATTGTTAACCAGCGCGCTATATGATGAATTAATTACTGCTTCTCGCATTAATGATGATATTGTGCGAAGAGATACTCTACATGGCATCATCAACCGACTCCCTGATCCAAACTACGCTACCTTCAGGGCTCTCATATTGGTAAGAATCCTACCTTCGGATTATTGGATTATCAATTGTTAAATTAGCACTAGCACCTGAACCGTGTACAGCAGAAGTCTGCAATAAACAGAATGAACTCTGGCAACCTTGCTATTTGTTTTGGACCAACGGTGATGGGCTCCGAGGACATCGCCAACACCGGATGGCAAGTCAGGGTAGTCGACACTGTGCTACAAAACTGGGACAGTATCTTCGACCCTGATGACTAGGATCCTTCACAACTACTTTGAAAATTGTGGCAAAAGCTTCCCCAAGTGGGGTACACAAACAAAATTGGGCGATCTGAGATTTGTTTTGGTAGAAGCAATTTGGCACGGTAATTGTTGGGCAAAATTTTAGGCCAGTGGGCTGTGCCAGTGCTGGGAAGATTCGCTATCTTTTTGGCTGCTGTGCGGGGGTATGATTAGGGATTCCGAGTAGTAAAATATTAAATGGTTGTGTTTTGGCTAATCGATCATACCCCAGCGAACTGTTACCCTCAAGTCGCATTCTTGATGATGCTGCTCTTCTCAGCCACAAACTTTTTTTTTGTCCTTTTTCTAACATTGGCGTTCAGTTTAAGCTCTTCAATCGTTTTTTCTTTGCGTCATCGTTCTTGTTCTTTTCTCTGTACCAAAAACTTGGTTAAGTAGTCCGCTTTAGTTCCTTGTTTACCTTACCATAATCGTCCGTTTCACACTTGTGTTTCCCTTTTGTCACTTCCAAGCAAGTCTTTTTGCAGCAAAATTTGGTACTCTATCTGGGAATTCTTGTCACTTTGTTCGTACCGTTATGGTTTTGAATTTGTATTTTATATTAGACTCATACCTAAGCTACTGACCCATGTCGTAGTTTTTTTGCCGAGAATCATATGGTCCTGTACGGTATGCTCCGTGTGTTGCGGAATTAATCACGGGCACCTGCAGTTTACTTTCTTCAGGTTTTTGGATGTTCCTTCTGGAAACGCATGCAACTTGCTTTTCATGGCAGCATTGTCGGTGTGCAAAAATGGATTTTTTCTTTAACGTATGTATATCTAAGTATTGGTCTTCTCCAGCTTTCGTTTTGGTATAAGCAACACCTCCCCATCTGTAGTCCGCTAGCCATCCTCATCTGTGGAGATTCATAGCCCATCCAATTCCCACGCCTGGGTTTCTTATTGTTTACTGATTGCCCTCATAGTAATGTGCCTACCCATAACGTATGCCACTCAATTACCATGCTATCTCATTCATCTAGTGGGAGTGGGGCACTCACCATCTGTACCCCGGCCTTGGTATACCCACACTTGACATAAAACCCTTCATTCTTCTCCGAACAATCCAGAATGGCCTTATAACAGCCCACCTTTTCCGCAATATAATCCAGGGCCTGAATGACCCTTTGGCCAAACTGCTTTCCCTGCATCTCCTTCGCAACAGAGATATCCTCGATATGCCCAACGACGCCCAAATTCCTCAGGCTGATCCCCCACCCGCATATTAGTTTCCCCCGCGACACACACACGAAAGATACTTGCGGCGGAGGTTTGGGAGACGGCAATAACGACCCACAATTTCTTCTCGACAATCAAACTCCCCGCAGCGACAATCTTCCGACTGGAAACCTCCTCAATCACAACCACGAAATACTCGTTGTTGCGGGTGGACATCCATGTGTACCGCTCTGTCCAGGCAGCCTCGGAGATGTCGCCGACGGTGGTGAGCACGCGCAGGACGTCAAGGAAGCCGTGGTGATAGTCGGCGGCGTGGAGGGGCCGGAGGAGGTAGCCTTCTGGCAGGGAAGAGGAGACGGCGCGGGAGATTAGGGTGGGGCAGAAGAGACCGGGAGTGGTGGTGGTGGTGGCGGTTTGGTCAGACATTTGTTCCGGGGGGGAAGAGGTGAATGAATGAGTGAGGGAGTGGTTGATAGAAGCTTATTTTAAGCTGGAAAGTCACCTAGAGTTTCTCTACATAGCTATGTACATGTCCCCTTTCTTGCTGCATGATGAACCCCCCCATGAAATATCAAATATCCCTGTAGGTAATGCATCTTTCCGTGATTATAGAAGTAGGTACCCGTATCAACCAGATCATCCCATATACTCAACTCCCGCCCCCCCCTCGCAGAATCAACCATGGAGAGGCCTTCCCCTTATTTTCATTTTCGACCGAGGACCCAGGCCAAGTGCTTGCCATATTGAGATATATCAACGCCCTCATCCCCAGTACAGCCCGTGGCGCCTTCAACACCCTCCTCCGACGCACAACCCGCAGCTCCCTAGAAGCCCTCCCCCGGGCGGGGGTTATGCCATGAAACGGTCTGTAGCATTTTTCCCAGATGTGTTTTACATTATCGTCTATGCCTCAACTTCAAAGTCTTTAGACGTAATTCAGTGTTTGTTTTTTTAAATTGTATGTATGAATTAAGATTAAAAATTAAATTATACAAATTGTGATCTTTTTGTTGTATGTATTGAAGGTTACATACAGCACTTAAAGCCTTTACATTCATTGTTGCGTCTAATTTCAAAGCCGCAAGAACAATCCTTACCGAACCGAACTCACGACCGAACTCACCCAGCGACGGAACCCATTTGCCCAATCCCATAAGCTACTTAACTCTACACATATCTTATTATATTCCACTGAATCACGCGTTGCAATTATTGGCCATAGGGAGCTACACTGCAATAGAATTAAAGATGAATAGTGTCCGGTTGATTTGAAGCTAATGTAATAGGAATATCGGGAAGCTGATCGGTTTAAGGTAATGCATGTCGTTCGATTCTGTTTGAAGTACCGTATTGTGGTGACGAATACGGGCATGCACTCGGATTTTATATTAATTTGTGCTCATCAGTTTATCTTTTTGCGGGACGTAAGTATAATGTGAATACCAAACAACTACCCCCCCCCCCCCCTCCAAATCTCATCCCCAGGTTCCCCAGTCCTTCTCCCACCCCTTCATTAATTAACTCATCCAACCAACCACCACAAAGCCCCTTTGCTACAATGTATCTCTAAACGCCTGCACCTCCGCCAAACAATCCAAGGGGCTCCTATCTCCCCCTTTTTACCTCCTCATCTTCATCATCCCTTATGCTGGCTTCCACCAGGGATGTTTTCTAATCAGTGTTTAATCTCAGTGACTTTACTCACCAGGGAGGCTCAGGAGACCTAGGTAATAGCCGAAGAGCGCACTGGCAAGCGGAGTAACAAAAATCTGAAGCGCTAACAATCTCGTCGTTGGGCTAACGTAAGGGACTGCTACGTCCAGAAATCGATATCAGAATAAGAGGCAGTATAAATGGCCTGCTCTTAAGTAGATACAACTGATTTAGGGAGTACAAACACATTCCAAGCATCCTATTGGGAAATAATATATGAGGCGTCCTCTTGGGAATGTACTCAAAGATAACTATTTGGGATACACACTATGATAGGAATCTTGAAATACTAGCTAGGAATTGTGAGAAGTTCTACCGCCATCACCACATCGAAATATAGTCAAGTGGAACAAGGGGGAGAGATTTATAAAATATACCACTAGGGAAGTTGAGAAAATAAGCTGCCATATGCCCACTCAGTCAAAATCTCAAGTCTACATGCACCGTCTAATATAAATTATATAAGTACAGTAAGTGTCTATACATGTACTTTGCTGATGACTCCCACATCCCTCACTTTTATTTATTTATTTACTACATATCCCTCCACCCCCCCAGATTTCCATCCCCCAATTAAAGAGAAGTGAAGAAGCGGTAACAACATTTCAGCTGAGTTTAGACGAAGTTAAGTGTCTGGCGGACGTTAAGCCACAATTAATATAGGGAAATACATCACATTGCATTCGAAGAGAGGGCTGGGTAGAAGCGAAGCCTCGGATAAGGGTCATGCGAGGGGCAGTGGGAGGAAGGTAAGAGGGGTAAGTCAATACTATAAGGCTGTATCAAGTTCAATGGTTTCAGGTAATGTAATATATAGCAAAAAAAAAAGGGAGGAGAAATAAGCAGACATATATCATGCAAAAATCAACCTACAAGAAATAAGCACCTAAAAGTAAAGAAAGAGAAATAAAATAGAAGTAGAAGGAAGCGACCTAACAAGCAGACCCAAGGCAAAGAAAATACATAGCAAGCCATGAATGGGAGAAGGAAAAATAACAAACATTAGTACTGTTACATTATGATCAACCTGACCTGTATACATGCAAGGAACCCCAGTTAAAATACTACTACTAATCATTTTTTTGCCCTTAATTTATAAGATTTTTTCCTTGGTGCCTTCTCCTTATGCGGGGTACCTGGCATCTTGCGCTTGCGCTTGCTAGGCGTCAAGGGTTTTAGTGGACAAGTATTCCCCTCATCGTCACTTCCATCCGGTGTATGTGGCCCTTCCGGTGGCGCATCAAAGTCATCATCATCCTCCCCAGCAACTTTGAGATCTCCATCGATATTCATGATCTCGACAAACTTAATGAGAAGGTTAGCTCATGCATGTGATGAAATGGACATGAAGGGGCCAAATTACATCTCGACACTGCTGCATCATTCCATCTTCCGTCTCCAATGCAGCCAGAATCCCTTTAATCTCCTCCCACAGCGGAGCACCACTCACGAACGGGACTTTCGTGGGTGCCTTTGATGTAGCATCCTTTGCCGATACCTTGCCTGCCTTTTTGCCTGCATTAAGTCCATAAAGCTTCCGTAAATGCGATCGTGTACTCCAGATAAGGGATAATACGGCAGATGCATTCGCCAGTAGTTTCAGTCGCTCAGGGTCAGCCGAGGTCCCCTCCTCCTTTCCGATCAAGAAGACCTCGGTTTCTATAGAATGCGCTATAGGAACACCCATCGATGCCACAGAGCGCTCTATTGAGATAAGCACCTGCAACAGCTCATCCATCGTGGAGTACTCGAAGAAGGCTAAATTCTCAATCACGAATCGCGAAAACTCTAGGTGAGTAGGCCTTGTCTCCAGCTCAAATTTTGTGGGCTCATAATTGAGAGCCGCAGTAAGGACACTGAGGAATTTTTTGCGGGCCTTTCGACTGCCTTTGACAATGTCATACATCGGCCTCATCTTGGAAACAAATGGATGTGGAGTGGCACCACTCCCATCCTGAATGACATTCAACTGGTATAGAAAGCACTGTCGTAAACCATCCCCATAACACCTCTCCGCAATTGTCTCATGCTTGCTATGCAGAGTTCGCAACTCCGTGAAGGCAAGCAGTTGTATGGTGGTATTAGTCGATGTTTGCAAAGCAACCAGGGTTGGAATACACTAGTAAAGGTTAGGAAACCTGCACAAGGGGTTGGAAATGAGTTCAAACCTCTTTAGGGTGTACTAGTCCTTGACGGCAGATGCTGGCAATGATTTCCACTGCAGTAAGGGCATAATGCTCAGTGGTAGCAAGAGCAATTCGTGTGATGTCACCAAGATACTTCTGCGCGATGGACGTACTCACTCTGTCCAGAAATTAGCAATTGTTTTGAATGGACTGTTAAAGGTACAGGTGACATGCCCATCATTTTGATTGATGCATGCAGCAAACTCCAATCTACCAGCTCTTTCTGTCCTGGAATTATCAGCCTCTTCTGCGGACACCTCTGACCTCCTCTCCTCGATCAGGAGAAATCCCTTGAAGCCGGAAAGGACTAGATCCTCAAGTTCCGGCTTCTTCTCCACGAAGACAGCGTCAAACGCCGCCTGAATCCGGGAGTCAAGGAAGATAGCTGCGTGTGTTTGACACACGTCACCCAAGCTCTCCAAAGCACGTTTCCGCACAATGAGTGGACGTCGTGACGCAGTGTAGGGCAAGATAGTGTCCGCAATAAGGCCAGATATTGTACTTCCCTTCCATTTCCCTTTCGGGTGACGAAGCTCCTCAAATTTCTCGCGGTCGCTCTCAAAATCACACTCCATTCCAATGAGGCCTAGGATGTTGATAGACCTATTAAGCTTGTTGATACCCTTCTCGTCAAGCTCCCCTGCACAGCTATCAATGATCTTGATGCACGAGATGGTCACACGAACAAGACGGTCGATATTTTTTAATACCCCGTTAATGGTCCACAAGCATTGCACAACTTCATGTAGCTCCTTTGCGGTGATACGAGAAAGACATTTTAGCAAAGACTGCTGAACCTTCTCTAAGAAGGGGGACTGTGCAGGACCAAGCGCAGGAAGGGCATAGCGGTATATAATTATGACCGAGCGGAAAACAAGCAGGTCATCAATTGTGGCCAAATTCTCAGTGTATGGCTGTAGCATAGCTAGTTGTTCAGGCGTGAATAGTTTTGCATTTGCACGAGCAAACACTGCCAATGCTTGTAATGTATATTGTCTCTCAACCTACTCCGAATCAGCTTTATCTCTTAGATTACAGGGTAAACTCTTACCTTGTCTGTATCGCTTTGACGGTCCAACAAATCATCGAACATGGAGCCGACCATGGCCTTGCAGACTCTTAGATTGATGTCTAAATTCTTGCAATCCTTGGCAAGTTGCTATACGACACTTGTCAGCACCTCTCCTGTGGATGTGTATAGTAAAAGGGGAACCAACAGATTGGATGAGGTTCTGCAAAATAGAGAGGGTGAAGTTGTCAAGAGCTCTATCACTTCCAGTACTATGAATGACCTTAATCATGATAGATAATCTCTCATTGACCATCTGTTTGGCTTTCGGTGGCATTTCCTTTCCTTCACCGTCCTCAACATATGGGTAAAGTGGAGCAATCCAAATCTCCTCAAAAGTTCTCCTTGCAAGTTCCGAAACAGCTGAGTCCACATCCTTGATACGAGTCATAAGCGCCTTCGCAATGGAAATTTTGATAGCCTCTTCGTCTGTGCGAAGATAGATATCTTTGCATAATTTCATCGCTCTCTTGCGTACGCCAACCGCTACGTCTGTGATGCCCATTTTGATGTGTTCGTATAGATCCGGCTCCAAGTCAGGCCGTAGTGTAATGCACTTCCCAAGAAGGTCAATGACAGAGTCTCGGACCAAAGACGACTGATCCTGAGCCTTGCTCTTGAAAAATCTCAATACATTAGGACGATTCAATATTGTTGGGTCCTTTTGCAGAAGCTGCATGATTGACTTCAGGCCTTTGCTACGTGTGGTTGCTTGATCACTATCGATTGCCTTCAAGAGGCGAGTCACAATCGGTTCAAACGACTTGCAAAATGCGTTGTGCATAACAGTTAATGTATAGGCTTGCCGAACTTGTATCGAAGAAACGGACGAGGGGTCACTATGAGATGTTAATTGTGATGCTCCCTAGATGTAAAATTCTAGAAATACCTACTATTCATCATCAGCTGCCCAGTTGGAGTCGGTCATCATACGCGAAAGATTATACGCTGTAAGTGATAGTCTTATACCGCTTTCGTCTTGAATTTCCTCCTCTTCTAATTTGTCAAACGCAACGCATATCTTGATGCCCCATGAAACTAAAAAGTATCCTAAAGAGCTCTGCGAAGGGTCACTATCAGTAGTCAATTCATACTAGCAAAAACCGCCGAGTAGTGACCGAACATACCTGGAACGACTCATCCTGAATATTTTGCTCAGCAAGGTACTCTGCGGCGCATCTATGGGGACTTTCCCAATCTACAACATCTTCGCTAGCGCCCTGATTTGTGAAATAATTCTCCATGATGCTAGCCATATGTGAGTCGAATGAATCAAGGTTCTCCCTGTTCGCATGGAATCCTTTCATATGGACATAGATATCGCAAATGGAAGATCCCATAAGCCCAAGAAGGTCAAGTGCCATGGTTTTAGCTGGGGCTGGCTGTTTATCCCCATCAACGATATTCACCATACTCCGCAAAATTTGTTCAAGCAATAAATCCGCTCCTGGCCATTCTGGAGATTGCAGAACAGCAAGGAAATCTTCCGTGAAAATATCCATTAAATGCCGGTAAGGCGTGTCACCAGTCTTGGTTGACCGCATTGCCCGCTGTACTAGATATTGCACAAGGTACTTCGCATTCGCCCTTGCAGTCTCATTCAGTGTGCTGCACAGGGTACGTAGCTAAGAACGTTAGCCGTAAGAATGAGAATGTGTGCTAGGCTTCGAGGTCGTACCTTGTCAACTGCCCTCTCTGGGTGTACTTCATCGAACTCCTCATCTACATTTCTGCCATGTGACTTCTTATCACCAACATATATTACCTCCCCATCCTCACCAATGGCCTCTAGCGATCTAGTTTTTTGGGGCGGATTATAGGTCGCGCTTGTCTGCACGAGGGTCATCATTAGGGCGCTAACAAGTTGAATGTTTTTGCCGCCCTCGACAAGCTTAAACTGTCTTGCACTTTGGCGGTTGACAGGGAGTTTTTCCAAGCTTGTCAGGATTTCGTCAAAAATAAATATCCGTTGATCTTCATATCTCGCGAATATCTGGGCCAAATTAGCGGAAATAAACGATGAAGGATATTCATTGCTACCTTTGCCAAGATATCCATTGCTGCTACCCTGAAACGTTCCACTTTTTGAGAACCAAATACAGACTCCTTCTCGTTGGCTGCGTTATCTATGAAAATGATATCCTTGGCCAGGAATTCCATGGTCGTCACGGCAGTTTCTGGTATGTCTTCCGAAGCAATGAGTAGGGACAGTAAGGCAAAGACGTTCGTAACCTCGTGGAGCAGTCCTCCGAGTATCTTCCTCTGGCTTACTACACTTTTGAATATGGTAGGTTTCTCAAATGGCCTCAATTCAATCAAGGGATTGACACATTCATCAAGGAACGATTTTAACATGATCAACACTGCTTGCAATATGTCTTCATTATAAATCTTTTTGTTCGTTAGCTTTCCAGCCAGGTAAGTATCGAGCGAATCTCTCACCTGTTTCTCTTCTCGCCCTCCCACCATCATACGAAGAACGGTCTTAGCAGTCTTCAGCGCACTGTCTATAACATTCAGTCTTCCTAGCCATGAATCTATTGATCCTTCATCCCCAACTGATTCTTCGTCAACCTTGACTTTTGTTTCTTCGGCGAGTTTCAACGTCGAGTCACAAAGCTTCTGTATTCTAGCCAAATCTTCAACGGGTATTGCAGAAAATCGACCAACCCCTATAACCCTATGTATCGAATTTTCCAGTTTTATCTGAATGGCGGCTGATAAGCACGGCATCTCACTCTCTAGAGTGCTTGACATCCAGTACTTGCTGGCCTTTTCAATGGTCCTCTCAGATGTATCTCGCTGAAGATTGTCCTCAGCCTCAAAAATGCCATCGATCAATGCTTCCAGTGAGCGCACATGTGAGTCTGCCTTGGCTCTTTGATCTATACCAGCTGTCATGGGTTCATCATCCCCTTCAGATGACGATCGTTTTCTTTTCCTACTCTTGCTGGTGGCCGTTGTCCCCACCGGTTTTGTCTGCCTCATACGATGATCCAATTCAATATGGGTGCTGTACTGCGAAGGATCGAACTTCGGCGGCTTCGTAGGAATAATAATGGCAGCAACTGGCTGTGAACTCTCAGGAGATTCTTGGTGTTCTTCGATTTTTAGTGGAGGCGTATATGAGTACGCTTGACCCCGGGATGGAGTTACAACTTCCACTGCAAAGGATGGTGTTTCGGTAGATGACGGCTTGTCCCGGGGTGCTGGTGTTTTTGGCTCTGGTTTCGGGGTTGTGGAGCTGGGTTTTGATCTGACAGTAACATTTTGTGGTGGGCCTGGTATATGGTCAGCCGTATGTCCAAAAATCCAAAAGAACCCTGAGGTCATTTTGTATACCAGTCTTGTAACGCGGATCTGTCTTCTTTAATATCATCTCCCCAAACTTCCCAATTTTAGGATTTCTTATGAAATCATACGGAGCTCCTTTAGACGCTTCATTTGCGGCACTATTGGTTCCTTTCTTGACATCCATAACGGATTTGAACCGGCTAGGCAAATTGATTAGTTTTGGACATGAGGCATCTTCTAGAACATGGATATTGACTCACTATTCAGTAAGTTCGTGAGAGTTGATATAAGATGCAACTTCTCCTAGTTGTCTCCCAACTACCCTTGAACTTGGGTCTGCTTCAGCCTGTGCATTGAGTGAGTCCAGGGTATGCCGAGCCTGGTCCCTTTCGGTAGGATCTGGAAATGTATGTGAAGTTCCAGAGGTCTTCACCACTGGTAACGGAATGGACTCTGGCAAAGAGCATGTATATTAGAACCAAATTTGACTTGATAATATCAATGAGACAAGCTTTCTCCAACTTCGTGAATGAAATGCATGCTATGGAAGGATTACCTGCAGCAAATGGTACAACTGATGACAGAGGAGTAAATTGTAGAGCATCGTCGACATCGACTGGGGGATTTCGGCGATGGGTATTGGCCCCATTTCCATATGTATTGCGCTCCATGTTGCAGGTGGATATAGCCTTGCTTGATGGCGTATGCTGGAGTCGAAATGGAGCTTCAGCTATTTTTCCGTCGGCCCGTTTTGTTCATCACGAAGTTGAAACTCGACGGGCAGTAGTGTGAACGTTACGGACACAATGATTTTCGTCACTGCTTCATCCAGGTACCCGCCCGTCACGTTAATAGTGGATTCACAGGCCAGCACGAAAATCGATGATCGGGTGACGGATTGATAACTTTGGACTTGAATTTATTGCAGGGTTCCGTCGACTTGAACGCATGAAGGTCGAAAGTACTAAGTAGGTAGAAGACGCACTCTGACGCTAAGCAAGCACCGAGTGCGGCTACAAAAAGTTCAACAGACATACCAATGCTTGGCGGTCGAGGTACTTATGGTTACCGGTAGTCCATATCGAAGTAACGCGAACGCGTCTCATGCACGACTTCTCATTTGAGCAGCCGGGTGGGGTATTGATGATGAACACATCTCTAGGAATTGAAAAATTCTATCTATAGATTTTTGAATACTGTCTGCCAAAGCTCGCTATCCTCTCCCAGCACATATGTCAACTCGATATCGGCAAAACTACTTTCTTCATTGGGCATGCTTTCAAGTTGACTAATGACATTTCCCAGCAAGAATGCCTTCCCCGCTGTTTGCCCTAGGCCGCCTTCATGTGAAATTGCTACTGCGTGGATGTGGAAATGATAGTAGGAAGGTTGATCTAGACAAGAGTTCACGTTAGTACGTGCTTCGGGGAAATTTTCATATCCCGGCCGGGAGTCATACAATGAACATAAAGCTTTAGTTGATTTGACTCAAACTCTGGATATGCCTCACAAACTGCTGATGCTATCTTATGGCCGACCCTGCGAAGCCATGGCACGTTTTTCTTCGTTAAATCTCTGAGCGACGTGATATCCTTTCGATGGACCAGGGCCATCATGTATAATGAGGTCAAGGTTCTGCGGTCCCATTTACTACACCTAGTCAGCAGTCGAAGCAGCAATGGCCCGGCCCAACATACAGGTCTGGAAGTAAAATAAACCCTTCATGCTCGTCTGTATCCTCAAAGACTATTCTCTCCGCCTCAGATTGATGGGCCAGTATATTATACACCCAATTAAGCCTTCCACCAACCCTTTTACTTTCCACATAGGGTTTAACAAGCTCCCGGTATACCTGTGGAGTTTCGGTGACCATCCGCAAGCTTTGTCTGCTATACTTCTTGATATGCGTTTCAGTAGCTGGGTATATGAAAGTAAATTTCATCTCGGGACGTTTCTCAATGTCTGGCTCAGAATGGGAAGCCAGGAACCAATGGTAAATGTCATTTTGACCGAGCATTGTGAGTGCGGAGAGATTGGAAGGTTCCTGGAACTTTGCTAGAATCTCAGGAGAGATATTGAAGGCAGTTTTCTCTGCAACTATGATTGCATCTTGAGAACCAATCTTGCCTAGAAGACTCATAGATTTCGTCCCAGTGTCTAGAACCAGACAGGTAAGCTGCAAACTACTGAATTATAAATGAGCACAATCACCTACGTACCTTCATTGAGAAGCCTAGTCAGTTTGAAACTCCGAAACGCTTCTATTTGTTTGCTTTCACTGCCAGATTCTGTCATTTTGGCTGTGAAGCCTCTCAATGCTAAAGTTGAATGGTGATCAGCAGCACCGTTGGGTGGAGTCTTCTGCAATTATTGATGATGAATGTTGATATATCATTCGAATATTGGTATGAGTTTGTGTGATCCCACCTGTACCTACCCCGCAGTGGGGCAATTGAACTCTTTGAGATCTTCAGGCCACTTGCATGTGCATATATGCGACGACTCATCGTCAGTTTTGGAGGAACTATGTACTGTACAAGCGAACCCATTTGCCAATCCCATTTCACAATCCCATTAGCGAGACTGCTAGCACTTAACTCTACACATCTTATATTATATTCCACTACTACTGAATACCGTGTTGCAATTATTGCCATAGGGAGCTACTGCAATTACTGCTGGCTAGTGAGTCTATAAGTAAATGAATTAGGTGTCGGGTTTATTCGAACAGTTAAGCTATTGGAATAGGAATCTGATCGCGAACCCATTTTGTCAATCACATAAGCGAGATTGCTAGAACTTAACTCTACTCCGTACACATCTCTTATTATATTCCCTACTACTGAATCCCATGTTGCAATTATTGCCATCGGGGGCTACTGCAGTTACTAGTGAGCCTATAATCAAGATGAATAGTGTGCGGTTTACTCGACAGTTTAAGCTAATGGAAATCTGAACGGTTGGATGCGAAGGTTGCTGGAGGCTTTGACCTGGGAAAGTAACCCAGAACATTGAGCTTTGAACCAGCGTGCCCGGAAACCAGTTTAGCAAATCAATCGAAAACCCTGTCTGGTTGGCACAACACTCTCCCAAGAACCCAGAGTGCAAATGAGCCTGAACCCAGCATCCAAAGCGGCCTATAAACCAGCAACCCAGCTTAGCTTAACCCAGCGTGCAATAATTGAGGCCTGAAACCAGCAGCAAATACTTCTTGGCGAGTTCAGGGTAACTCCTGTCATATAGTAATCAGTAAGTCAACTAGTCTGGTTTAAGTCAACCAAGAACCAGGGTCCAAATGAGGCCGAAATTCCAGCGTGGAATTGAGTTTTGAAACCAGCGTCCAAAAAACCAGCGTGCAAATAAGCCCGGAAACCAGCTTAGCAAATCAATCAAGAACCTAGCGTGCAAATGAGCCTGGAACCCAGTTCCAAAGCGGCCTAGAAACCGGCGTCCAAATGAGCCCGAAACTCAGCTTAGCCTGATCTAGAATTCAGCATGCAATTAAGGCTTGAAACCCAGCAAATTCTTCTTGGCGAATTCAGGCTACCCTGGGTGAGTTCAGGGTAACATTGTCGTATTGCAATTAGTAAAACCCAGCGTGCAATTGAGTATTGAAACCAGCATCCAAAGAACCAGTGTTCAAATGAGCCCAAAACTCAGCTTAGCTAATCAACCTAGAACCCAGGTGCTTGAAACCAGCCCGAAACCCAGCAAATTCTTCTTGGCGAGTTCAGGGTACCCTGGGTGAGTTCAGGGTTAGTCTGGTTCAGGGTAACACATGCCGTATAGTAATTAGTAAATCAACCAAGAACCCAGCGTGCAAATGTACCTTGAAACCCAAAGCAGCCTAGAAACCAGCGTCCGAATGAGCCCGAAAACCAGCTTAGCAAAGCAACCTATAAACCAGCGTGCAAATGAGCCCGGAAACTAGCTTAGCGGGATTTCGCAACTTATTTATTGTTATGTCACTATGGCAACCCAACAAACTTCAGATGTTACTATGGCAACGACTTACTAGTAAATAGAAATAGCCGCAGCTTGAAGTATACTTATATAACGTACAGTATCTACCCCTCTTGTATTTCCTCTCACTCAAGGTATAGCTATCCAAACAGCTCATCGCTTTAGATATGGCTTCTCACGATCGAAAACTCCTTACAGTGCAGAGTGCGTGCTGCCTTCCGAAGTTGAACAAGCTCTAGCAAGTACTCAACTGCCACCTATTCTAAACCTATCTTCAAGCAGCGGAAAACCTATTTCAAGCAGCGGTAGCAGTAATAGAGTCCAACTTACAGAGGATGTAAAGGTTAAGCTTGTTATTCTATATACAATATCAAGCAGACCACCAGTATAATAAAAAGGCTTTTTGGGTACAGATTCGGGATCTATTGCAGGAAGAGATTGGCAAAGCATTGCGAGATCCCCAACAAACAGCAAACATATTGGTCGCTCAGTTTGAGGACCAAATTTAAAAGGAGGAAAATGAGTCTGGTATGTTTTAAATTTAATATATATTCATAATTTGATCAAGGCTGAGATGGAGAAGTATCTGACGTACCTCACTCCGTGTAAATCGAAAGAACTCAACACACAATCAGTGTCTGTAAACTGACCGAATCCAATTGCTGGGGCTGGGAGTGGAGGTGATAAGGGTTGTCAATAACGTGAATTATCATAGCAGTGCGATCTGTGTCTCATTTGCAGTTGCTATCGCTAGAGTTGCTGCTGCTGCTGCTGATTTCGCTGTCATGGCTGGTATCTACCACTTAACATAAACCTCTTCTTTCTGTTTCTTCGCTAACTTTAAGGCTTACTAACCATAGACATAGCCATAACAAGAAAGCTCGCGAAATTCCTCTAACCAATCAAGAACCCAGCATCCAAAGCAGAGTAGATACCAGCGTCCAAATGAGCCCGGAAACCAGCTTAGCCAATCAATTAAGAACAGAAGAATCTTTTATTTCAAAATGTCAAAACGAGTTACCACAGTCCACTGTACTTCTTTAACTACACCTACTTCTTAGGTCATCCTCGTTGTAGACTCGTGCTCCAGAGATATGTAGTGAACTGGAGCATTAAGGAATGGATACCTTAAAACCTTACTCCCTCGCCCTTCCAATGATATTTAGGCAATTAGCTTTTTGCCTCCACTGGGATTCGAACTTGGCCCTCAATAAGCAACCATGTCCGTAAAGTAAAGAACCTCCTACCGTCAGTTCATAGATTAAATGCCAATTATGCAGTTGAATTACACCAAAATGCTGGATTATGCAGATGAACTTAAGGTTTATGGACTGATTCCGAGCAATTCTATTACCTGATTCCAGCTGATTTGGAGCAACTCATATCAGCCTGTTCCCATAGCCCGTATAAGGTGATTCTTAGGATATAGAGCTCGATATATGAGACAGTCGAGGCTGGCAGGGCATGCTTATAGAGCTCGATATAAGAGAAACTCGTGGCTTGCAGGCTGTTTTGCACGCTGATATATACCTTGATTTGCACGCTGAGATCTAGGCTGATGTGGAGACTGGGGTCTAGGCGGTTTGAACGCTGAGTTGTAGGCTGATTTGCAGGCTGAGATCTAGGTTGATTTGCATGCTTGGATATATACCCTCGGGGGTGCAACCAGACTGCCCCCGGGGCCAGCAATTTCCCTGCCCTCCGGTAGAGTAGGCACCGTCCTTATAGCATAGCGATAGTACTCTCTTCACGAATTTTGATTTACCATCCCTTAGGTGTAAGCCTCAAATTTCAAGAGAAAAACCAAATCTTTCATTTTGTATAAAATCAAAATGCAACTGTCCAAAGCTATCCCCGCCCTCTCCCTCGTCGTCTTCACCTCCGTCACCGCCATGCCTACTCATGGCGGGGGCTTATGCCAACCAGACTAGCCTACTCATCCTCTACGAGGGTCTGATCGAGACTACCTACTCACCCAGGTCCGGATTCCAAAGACGGTATAGTCCACACATGGACAATAAGCCGAAAATGAACATTGCCGATAACCCCATGTACAAGTGCAAAGGCCCCAGGTAAGACTTGCCAAAAGTCTTGGAAGGGCAAAGGTGACAAGAAAGATGGCATGCGGAAGGTCAAGAAGCCAACGAAGAATGGGGGACAGAAGCCAGAGAACAAGGGGGGAAAGAAGCCAGAGGAGCCTCAGAGGGGGGACCAATGGGCCCAAATGGTGAGGAGCCGGAAAAACTTGGGGAGAAGCCAGACGGACCACCATCATCTAGTACCAAGCCAGAGAAGAAGAAGCCAGACGTAAAACCACCATCAGGTACCAAGCCGGAGAAGCTTGATACAAAGACCCCACCCGGCGAAAGGAAGCCCACTCCATCGGATTCCACTGTCAATATTGAATCCGAGAATCCACTTACTGAGAACCCAGACACGACTACTCCATAAATGACCCCCGACCTAGGGACAGCTGCAAGGCTGTCTGGTCTAACAGGCTTGAACCCCAATTATCCTAGTTTTTTCTTTTTCTTGGCTGGGCATCATTTGCAACTGAGGGGCTATTGGTATACATGTAATGAAGTTTTTTTTTTTTTTCTTTTTGTTGATTGAGTTAAAAAAAAAAAATCGGGAATTGAGAGCAGTTATTTGTTCTGTGATTTTTAATTTTGAACAAATGTTATGATTAAGAGTAGATTCTACAGGAGACATCAGAGCTTGACCACCAGTGAGATAAAAATACATTAATTGGAGACAGAGAGAAAATCAGGGTAATCGGGGGGAGAAAGTGCACTGGGAACCACTTTAAACGCAATGAACACAGGGAAAAAAATCAAAACTAACAAAATACAAATATTATCAATATATATTATGACGAAGTGACGAGCCCCGCCTCCTGGAAAGAAGCCATGAGAGTAATGTTCATGAAGAACCATCTACTGGACCCTATGGATCTGGGAGATCCATAAGGTCGATGGCAAATGGAGAAGAGCCAACAGGGTAGACTTTTTCTGAGAAAATTTTCCTTGTATCTTCGGAAATACAGAGCAACCGGTCTTACACATGTCAACTAGAGAAGCATGGCTAGCTCTGGAAAGCTTACATCTGGACCCTTCCCTCCTGGGGGGTACCAGACACTCCCAGGAATTGCCAGGTCGGGTGCACGTCCGGAATAGTCTGGTTGTCCGGAAGGCCTATGGGTAGGAGTTGCTGCCCAGGCGTTACAGTGTTGCCAATTAAGTGACCGTTCTAGAAATCTATCTATTAATCTAGTTTTTTCCCCATCCGCCCCCCAAACGTTACATTATTCTACCTAACGGTCCTGCCAAACCGCAAAGCAAACAAGACCCCACCACAAGCATGCACCTTTTCATGTATATTCACTGAATTGTTTCATTGATATAAAAGACATGTATTTTGCTTATTAAAATGTTTCTCAGACGGACATGCTGCATGCAGTCTCAGTGTACCCACTACAAAGACTCCATCAGCTTCACACAGTAGCGGCCTCTTGACTGTGGGATAGATGTAAAATAGCCAGGGTGTATTTCTGAAGCTTTCAGCTTCTTCGTCACCAGAGGAGCTTGTGCACGTCCTCCCACATGTCCTTGAGTGTGGAAACTGGTAGTAGGTCTCCGAGTTCATCTTTGATACGGAAGCCAGTATCTATTATGTGTATAAGAAAGCTAAGGGGAAGGAATAAACGAATGGATAAGAGAAAGGAAGACTGAGCCCCCAAAAATGAGATTTGGTATGTCTGAGTGTCTCCGGCTTGAAAGCCAGGCTATTTGTCCTTCATGATAGAATGTGAAGTAATATGAGCAATATGTAGTGATGTCACATCTTATATTGTAGTGTCTCTGTGATGATATCAGTCATAGAACACTGAGTAGGCTAACCCTCTCCTGAGCCTCCCTGGTGAATAAAGCCACTGAGGTTAGAAAATATCCCTGGTGGAAGCAGCATAAGGGATGATGAAGATGAGGAGGTAAAAAGGGCAAGATAGGAGGCCCTTGCAGGCGTTTAGAGATACACTGTAGCAAGCACAAGGGAGAGGGGCTTTGTGGTGGGGGCTGTCGGAAAGTAATAGGTTCTTAGAGAAGGGGTGCGAGAGGGACTGGGGGACCTGAGGATGAGATATTTTTTAAGGGGGTGTTTGGTATTCACATTATACTTTAAGGGTTGCTCTGTTTTTTATCTTTTTGCGGGATGCGGTCGTCGAGTCAGGTTGGCACAACAGCCCCGCCTAAGGTCGTGCAGTCTGGTTAAAGGTCGTCGAGGATTAGGATAGAGCCGATTGAGACTAGCGCTACTCAGCTTCTCAATCTAAAGCAGAAATCGAAATTAAATGCGTTTGCCAAGTGCATCATCTTCAGAGTAGTAAAATAGCAGCAATCTAAACTATAGATACTAGTTTAATGCTACATGAGGCGTGCTTTACTGGTAAACTTGGTGGGTCAATTTTCTGAGAATGGACACGGAGACCCTCCTCCTTCTTCCCCGTCATCTTTTTCCGCTTCTGAGCAGCCATGGCAAAATTGGGAGAGTTTGAGTTGGGAGAAGCTGAAAGTGGAATCATTGGTGAGGCACTGGCGTTGGGCGAAACTATCGAATTATCATCAACAAGGCTGGCATTTGCTGATGGCTCTGTGGCAAAGTTGAGAAACTGTGAGGAGCTATTGTTCCATCTAAGTCCGGCACTGAACGGAGAAATGGAGTTGCCTGTGGGGAAAGTAGGCCTGTATAATAGTGACATTTCCTCGGGTGGCGGAGGGAACATTTCCTCGGGTGGTTGAGGGGACATTTCCTGGGGTGGCGAAGGGGACGCAGAATTATTTTTCCTTCGTAATGCCCGTTCATCCCTCATGTTTAAATTTTCAGAAGACTGTGACTCCCATGGGGTTGAGGACTTCTGGCAACCGCCGCGAAGGCTAAGAAATGGCATCAAGACACTCTCCTCCATCAACTCGTAAATAATATTCACGGCTGGGTCTAGGCATTCTGGAGGTGGTGGAGTTCGTTGGTTGGGAATATTCAGCAAATTCTCCCGGATCCCGCTCGGTAGGTTTACTTCTCTGGGTGCATCTGGTGCAATGTAGGCATCCAAAAGCCTCTGCCAGAGCATCCTCATGTACTGGCAAGAAAGACTGTCGGGAGTCATGAGGCCCCCATTGGCCGGGTGTAGTGAGTTAAAATGTTTCCTGTATCTGGAGGCATCTATGGTAAATTCCAGTGTTTCCAGGCAGTGGTTCTGTGATAGATAGGCCATGAATGCACTGAGGGTGTAGGGTGGTGGTGCTTGGTTTGATAATATATTGGCCAGTGTTGGCTGCCTGAGACAGTATGGTGCTTGAGCCATCACTACATCAATTGGCCTCTGTGAGCATAATGATGATGATGATGATGATGATGTGGTGGTAGAATCCATCGTTGCCAGTGGAGGTGGTGTTGGCGAGCCGTAAATTTAAGATCTAGTAAAAGGAGGCTATCTGATCTCCGTACTCCAGGCCACAATCAGAACCGGCCTTTTGCGTTGCTATTCAGCAAGCCAACTTAAATGACAGATTTCTATTCGGTAGTTGTGATAATAACGACGGTATTAAACCAGTAGTGCTTCTCGAAGGATAAAATAAGGATTAGATGAACTTTCCAGCAAGTAAGGGGTCAGTGTACTGCCACTCCTAGAATGTGATTGTATTTATTTATTCTGTGCCTGCCGAGCCAACACAACAGTTACATACGGGTATAATATTAAATGCAACCGCAGCTGCCAGTAACAAAGTTGGATAGTAGCGCCTCCAGAAATAGTAATGATCAGTAACGGCTGAGGTTGCACCCCAGCATGAATCGAAAAAGAAAAGTTGTTTCTCTTCTTTTTCAGTCTCTACCTACTTAATCCGCAAGTGTCGAAATATGTAGACGCCAGGCAGCCGATATGTTTTAAAGGCAGTTTTTATTTTTATTTTATTTTTTATTTATTTAAATCTCAGTATATAAATGAGAGGCAAATATTACGAGCCGTTGACGGCAGCTAGACGGCAGCTTGGTTCAATTGATCACCGGAGTCGGTAAGTTAGTCGAGAGGTTGTTAGAAAGTCTTTTGGTGGTTGGTTGGGGCGGTTGGTCATGTGAGAGGTCAATGGCAGTGGATGTTCTCTCATCTTCGCCAATATATTGCCGAAGCGCGCAGACCCTCTTTTCTCCCATATTTACCTATATATTGCTCAATTACAGGCGTGAAGACCGTCTTTTCTCTGATAGTTGGCAATATTCGCCTAGATATTGCTCAAGAATGCACACACATCGTTTCACTAAATTGATGCATACATTCAGGGTAACAGCAAGCGTGAAGCCCTCTACTTCCATATTCGCTCAGGGAAAGTCAGTCAATGGAGAGGATGGTTGGGAGGAAGTGCTTAGGGTTCATCTACTAGTGTATCAGCACTGCTGGTAGTGTAGTAAGTAAGCTCAGTTGCAGTTGCTGCTGGAGTAGTAGCTTGGAATTCACGAGTACTACTAGCCTTGGAGGGGGGTACTAAAACGATTAGGGATAATACAAAAGCAATGTTTTCTAAAAAAACATCTACCGGCTTATGATATTGTATTGGCTAGCGGACTTCCTAAGACCAGATTACCTCGAGTAATATGTAAGCCTAATGTATCAGAGGGGGTGGACGCTGTAGGAAGGGAGTAGGGTAGGAGGTTGTTGAATTTGGACCTATCGCAAGACTACTAATTCCAGAAACTATCATCAATCACAACCCAGATTCACTAGTAGTGATTGACATTAATGTAGAGTCAGGTAAGGTGGAGATTGACGAGTAGGGACCGATTTTACAAATTAGGGTCATCCAAAAAAACCCAATTTACCCTCCCATTTTGAATGTTCACCCAGGCCACACCCAGGCACCACACCCATGCACCACGCCCCTAGCAAGGCTCCGAGTATATTTCTGGATGGAAGACCACGAGGGTTATATTCCCGCTCGCAAATGAAATTAGTAATCGGGATAACATCGGCATTCTCGGCTTTTATGTGGACCCATATATGTTCTGGGCCAATTGCGGGCAATGTATTCAATTACTGGATTTGGAACCTAACGCACTTGAATTAATAACAATATACCTAACTAGACCTATATCATATATATACAACTAGGCACCCGGCGCGGCCAGAAGCTTGCCTGGGAGCTGTGGGACGTGTAACAACTGCATCTACTTCTGGGATCTCCTTCCGAGTCATCCTCCAGGTCAATTGGATTATTATCTAATAGTCCAATTTAGCAATAAAATGGAATATTTCAAGTCATTTTTGTAGCATCGGCAGCGACAATTGGCCAGGAATTTTGCAAGTAAAGTTCATGTGACTGAAACTGGAGTTGTTGAAGATGCCTGCCGAGCAGCATTGGCTAAGGTGATTGTAATTTGTCGAATAGCTGGAGTACCCACAATTTCATCATCCAAGCCCATAAGATTAGATGCTGGCTGAAGGTCTTTGGTTGGATATGTTGAAAAGTACACCATACTGGGCTAACAATTGATGGTGTTCAGGCTGTAGATTTGCAATAACTTTTGCATATAACATTTTATTATCAGTTAAAGCACAGTCTTCTCTTAAAATAACCGGTAGAAAACCAAGGGCAGGTGTTGCAATGTATTGATATTGAGGAAAGAATAAATCTCACAATACCGGATCTCAGCTGGGCTTTTAAACTATGAATACTGTACGGTGCTCAGCATCGACAAACTACCCAACCCAGGTCAATATCTTATGCCTAATCTCTCACATCAGATTACTGCACATATCTAATTAGTATACCAATCTCACATCAGATATATGTATCAAATTGAGTAATTAAATTGATAGCCCGAGGGGCTTAGTGGGTATGCCGCCCGTGGGAGGCATATGCTGCGGCCCGAACATATACACATGTTCTATGTACTCCGTACCTGTTTCAGCAGATGCGGGCCTAGGAGGCAACGAGTAATCTATGACTGTTACGTGCCCAAGGTCACGGAAACTAATTGAAGTTATTACAGATTCCATAACAGGAGAATTTGGCATGTGGTCCTCCTCAGAACAGTCGAGCCTTGTCCCATTATGGAGTGTTGGCGAGGCTTGGCGCTGATCGCACTTTGGGGTTGATGGTGTGTTTGTCCAGATGGTGGCTTGCTCATTGAAATATTAACGACCTCCTGTGGAGGGTGTTGTGCCAACCAGACTAAACGACCTCTAGGTACAGTATGTGCCTGGTATCTGAAGGTAGTAAGACCACCGCTTTTGGCAGGAGCCTGAAGCTATTATTCCACTTCAAAGTGCTAAAGTGCCGTGTAGGTGGAATTGAAATATGCAGATGCCCCCTGGGATTTCGTAGCTGAAAATGCGCCCCGATGTGAAGATAATCACTATTCAAGATTATCTGACGGCATATTTCTAGGTTATAAGCCTTGGAAACACTGATCCGGGTTCCTAGTTAGTACTCTCCTAACCATTCCTTCGTTGCCGCCTGACTAAGTTTGTTGAGCCTCATCTTGGCTCTTTGGCAAACTGCATAGCATAGAGTACCGAGACCCAGCATAAACGTCGCACTCTCTTCCATCAACCGGCACGACTATACCACTCTCTCTACCACACTCGACTCTCTCTCTACTTACCCGAAGATGCCTATCTAACTCCGACCATAGGCTACAGGTCTCAGCAGATAAAACGCATGGACCGGACCCGAATATCTACCAGTCGTGGTCCAGAGGACTCCAAGTAACCGTCCTCCATCCCGGTTACCCCGTCTCTATTTTCTCTCCCATATTGCAACTGGAGAACTTGTGGGTCAAGCCGGAATCGATGGTCATATTGTTGCTAGTGCCGCCTCCATCGTTTGTGGGAACCGGCAAGGTCAACTCCTCCCCACCCTCCATCGTAGCCAGACCGAGCTCGAAGGCGCCACCTCCACTCTGCTCAAGCTGAGAGTTCCCTTCTTCCAGGAAAATACTACTACTACCCCACTGGATGGAAGGTGACAGATGATCCCTACCCTATTACATTGACATTTGAAGACTGGCAATTCCCACATGGGGAGGTCCCCGAGGCCTGGAAGGTCTTCCCTGGTAGTGAACAATGCCTCAGCGATCTAATCTTGTCAAGTCAAGTGAGACCGTTTGTTATTCGTCGGGATAGACGTTGCCCGATGACTGGGTGGGAGAACATTTGTGAGGTAGCATATCTACTTCCAAAACAGAATGAGAATTGGGTATGTTACTCCATTAGCCCCTAGTAACGGTATATTAAATCACAAACACCATTAACCTTTACCTACCTACCTAGTTCTGTTACAGCGCAAGACTGATAGGGGTGGGGGGTATGCGAATTGTTGTGGGTCAGGTGATACATATGTGCGAATTTGATGCATTGGAGGCCTGACAGACCCCGCTTCCTATATATGTGCCCATATCCTGTATCTAGCTTTTGGCTTCTCGAGCAATGTTCTAAGTTCAAACCGCACCCCGTACGTGTAGCAATTAGGCCCGAGTTATGTGATCTTGCCTTCGCTCGACCTCCAAATACCTGTATTCCGACAACATTGCTTAGATCACCGGCTCGCCCCTAACAAGTTCGACCTCAATCAAATGGGGCAATATAATCAACTTCCGACAGCACAAATCCCAATAATCTGCTTCTACTTAGAGAGGATTTACATTCTACTTTTAATAATAAGGCTTTCATTCTGGTACCGAAGCAGGGGAGGCAGGTACTTCATTTTATTGCCTATATGCCACCAGTTACGGATATTTTTCATAATAGAGAGATTGGTTGTGTGCAAGATGGCCTATGCCAGACTTGCTTGGAGTCTGTTTCCACTTATTGGCACTGGCAACATCGTAATCTGGAGGGTCTGGGCACGAGACTAGTAGTTACGTAAAGAGTAACTGTCACTGTCTTTGACTAGTCTGGCTTGCACTAGCCCCTACAGTACATTAAACATATGTTACCTACTCGAAAATTGTAATTCCAAGCCGCTCCGCGGAAACGCAAAATGCTCGGCGCCAATCTCAATGAAGAACTGAAAGAAACCCTTGATAGCATAGCGCACCGCCTAGAAGTTCTTCTACATTCTGGAATTGAGGCACACGATAGCAACCAGACTAATAGCAACGGCGCTATAGGGATCTCGGTTGAAGAAGCTGGTGAGCAAGAAGATGAAGCAATCGCGGAGATACCAGGAAATTCTCTTTAGGAAGGAGAATATTACAAGTCTGGTCACCGAAATTTAAGTGAACCAAGTCAAATCTTGAAGCAACAGCTAAATTCTCCTAGCGCTTCCAAGCTGTCTTTAAAACCCTGTGCTTGGGCTGAGAGTGGGCCATGATCTATGCTCTGGGGTCGGCAGCTAATGAGTTTTTTTTTACAGTTATTTTGAAATATGAGTTTTTTTAAGGGAAAACTTTTGAGATAGCATCGGGTAGCAGTGGAGAAGTGCGGAGTAAAAAAGATAGGATATAGTCAATTTGTGTTCTCTCTACTTCAGCTCGATAATATTGCAACATGCCTCCTCACCGCCGATATGGGCGTACTACCTTGTAAAAATGGCAGATATATCAAGTTCGACAGGTTCAAGGGCAGCGGTTTCCCTTATCCCTCTCTGTGCCAACCAGACTATCCCTCTAGTTCCTATTCCTCCCTAGTGTAGCGTCGTCAAGTAACCCATTAGTTTGATTAGCGCACTACCGGTACGACTTTCACTAGCCAATATAGTTTGCTATGATTGAATTTATAAGGCGCGAAATTCTCTACACTATCGTTGTATCTGTTGGAATGACCTTGTAGGAGGCTGCAACACTAGCGAGCTAATGATCAACGAACAACGAAGAGTCACTTCACCAGTATGAAAACGTATGAGTTGTATGAGAACGTTATGAGTTGCTTATTACCTCTAAAGAAGAGGCAGTCAGGCCAGCTCTATATACACTTAAGGGATAATGCTAAAGACTAAGTATTGCTGGAAAGCAGGAAATGCTGGAGATACGTGAGTGTAGCAATGACACGAGTGGCCGACATGAGACATGTTAATGAATGTCATTGTATGACCTGAGTGGCTGCAATGACATGAGTGGCCGACATGACATATGTTAATGAATGTCATTGTATGACCTGGTGGCCGCAATGACATGAGTGGCAGACATGTGTGAACTCACGTGCTTTTCAACACCCCTCCTCAGCAGATACTGCTGGATAAGCAAGACGAACATGAAAAACCTCAAAACCCAGTAGGAAAAAGCAGGTGAAAAGAGTGCTAATCAGGTTGTTCGCATTATTTGTTCCCTTAAAGTAAGAAAATGAGGCCGTGGCAGCGGCTTTGTGCAGATATCAGCTAAGTTGCTGGTACCTGGTATCCATAAGACGTTGATTTTGCCTGTTTCCACAAGATCTCTAATGTGGTGGTAGGCAACGTCTATATGTTTGCTTTTATCACTGATGCGGGGATTGTCTGTAAGATCAATAGACCCGTCGTTGTCAGCGTTTAAAGCACAAGGAATCTCAACATGGAGTTCTTTCAGTGCATTCTGCAACCAAATTAACTGTTTGGAAGAGGTAGAAAGAGATGAGAACCCCTCCTGTTCAGCTGAAGATGCATTGGGATCGGGTTGAACACCGTCAACAACGATATCCAATACATTTATGGTATAAAAGACCATGGTCATCTGAAATGCCCAGTTCTCATAGTTCTTAAACCCTTCGAGCGGCTCAATGCCATTGAGCTTAACTTCGGGGCGAAAGTCTTTTGAGAGAGCAAAGGACCTAGGAAAGGGAGACATGATGATAGGAGGTAGAGAGATTGTGGTTGCAGGAGTTGTAGTTGATGTTTCTTCCATGTTGAAGAAGTTCGTTATGGAGTTCTCGTATAGGGGAGTTCGTTATAGAGATCTCGTATAGAGGAGTTATGGTGAATACTGTCTTGCGCGTGCACCGGGCTCATAACCTGTTGGAATGACCTTGTAGGAGGCAGCAACACTAGCGAGCAGATAAGATAGCTAATGATCAACGAAGAGTCACTTCACCAGTATGAGAACGTATGAGTTGTATGAAAACGTTATGAGTTGCTTATTACCTCTAAAGAAGAGGCAGTCAGGCCAGCTCTATATACACTTAAGGGATAATGCTAAAGACTAAGTATTGCTGGAAAGCAGGAAATGCTGGAGATACGTGAGTGTAGCAATGACATGAGTGGCCGACATGACATATGTTAATGAATGTCATTGTATGACCTGAGTGGCTGCAATGACATGAGTGGCCGACATGACATATGTTAATGAATGTCATTGTATGACCTGGTGGCCGCAATGACATGAGTGGCAGACATGTGTGAACTCACGTGCTTTTCAACGTACATACCACGACTACGGATATAGCAGTTCTTATAGTATAAGAACCCCCTTGGCAGGAGGGTCTTGGCATAAGACTAGCCAGGGTACTTTAGCTGCGTGCAGGAAATCCCTTCCGTACAGCCGCCATACCCCTAAGCCCCGCCACCAAACTAGTTACTTTTCACCTAAATCACCCTTGCTATAACGGATTTTTGCTTATACAGTCTACCCTTGCTATAACGGACGGCAGAAATCCAGGGCTTTCTGTCCGGTATAGCAAGGGTTCCGGTATAGAAAATGGCGCTAGCCCTCAGCAGGGGCTGACCAGTCACGTGGGTTCTGAGAACTCCCATATTGTCCTCCAATAAGGGTATTTCGAGTCACATTAAGCCTAACAGAGTAGATTATTCAGCAACCAGACCTGCCTCAGCGAGGGAGAAATGTATGGGGACAGCCCCTGCACTCCTCTACCACTCTGTCCGGTCCGGTATAGCGAGAGGCAATTTGCTGGTAAGAAATCCGGAAGCCTCTGGTCCGTCCGGTATAAAAAGGAATCCGCTATAGCGAGGTCCGGTATAGCAAGGGTAGACTGTACCGGACTGGACAGCGAAGTTACTACTATCTACATATATTTTGCCCTTGCTATAACGGAATCCTTAAGTAGACACTGCTCCAGAACCGGGTATTGAGATGTTTGCTCCTTTTACTTCCATGAATCGACTGCTGTAACATCAACCTCAAGCCATTTCTTACTATGTATCACGTAAGATGTCCGACAATGTGGATGTTGGTACAGCTCGACCTTGCTTTATATTAGGATCTCTACCAACATAGATTTACCATTCTTCATACCTCAGAGTCTAAGAAATGATTTCCAAATTCACTCAATTTCTCCTTCGCATGCTTAGGATCTTGTCGCTTTTTACAGATCTGGTGCTTCTCTAATATGGTGAGCGCTGAACGCTTTTGTTGCACGCAACATGTTGACTGATGAGCTTAATGTTCAAATATACGGAAGTTGAAGAATTTTCCTTCTTTGGTAACTTTTGTCTTGTCCCACGTACCCTTGTATTATTTCATACCGGAACCTTGCTATACCGGACAGAAATGGCTGGATTTTGGTCGTCCGGTATAGCAAGGTTAGACTGTATGTCGAGGTTCACTATAGCCAGGTTTACCTGTACACGCCCAGTACCCAGTACACCGCAGCCTGCATACCCGGCTTACCCAACTTGTCAATTATAAAACGAATACCAGGGTCGATTCTAGTCTGGCTTGCACTAGCCTCTCGGTAGATGGGTCGATACAACATTTGCAACTGGCTCTTTCATTAAGCGGTTTGAAGATTCATATGTTAACTTTGTGAGGTCTATCCAAAACTTTGCCTATCCTGTCCATTTCAACCCAAAAGTCTGGTCTGGAATACGATGGTCAGGATGAGACAACCCTTCCTATAGTGGAGATGCAATACGTTATCCCAATCTATCTCCTTTACCCTTTCAATATGGTTGAGGGGTTGCTGAAACAAAGATTCATATTGTGGATACTACCCCATGGATGAACATGAAAGAAGGCGATTTAGAGCAGTGGTCGCTTATACCAATTCACTCAACGAATGCCGTTTATACGTTGAGGCTCACCCCCATAGGACATGGTCTACCGTACCTTCAGCCAAGGCTTTGAACGATATCTTGCGACTAATCCACGAATGGAGTGCGCAGATCTGGGGGAGCTTGATGGCAGGGTAACTAGAGGAATTCCCCCTCATGGGACTGTGCGGTTGAGAGAGGCAGATGCGAGAAAAGACAGGATGTTAAGGGAGGAAGGAAGGGCAAGAGAAAATAAGCTACGAAAGAAGTTTGTCTGGTGATTGACGTACTTGCATGCCGTGGGTGATAAACGAAGCAGCTCTTGCCATGTCGAGCCTAAGAAGGCCTTGTGCTGTTCACTATTGCAGAAATCTAGTAAATCAGACCCCACGATCTTTTCCTGTCCTTGCTAAACTTAAAGCTGACGCTTCCAATTGCTGAGGTTGTACAAACCTCGTGTGTAACGCCGGGTCTATTCGGTGTGCAACCTGAGTCCCTCTCACATTGCCAGTCTAATCTCAAGTAGCGTATACGATGTCTCTCTTCGATGCAGGGGATCAAGTATAATGGTTTTCCACTCCCCTATCCATGAAAACTCACCATTAATACTCTCTTTACCTCCCCTGAGGGGAACGCGTGGTTTCCTGCCCAATGTTCGAAAGCTCGCCGGTATTGTTCACTCCTTAGAAACAGCTTATTTGTTTCCTGATCTTTTTGCCGACTCGGATGTGGTCATCAGTCCCTTCGGCCAGGGCGTCCTTGCCCAGGCCGAGCCTCACTCTTTTAATTATTCTCGGCACTGTATCCAATGCTTCGGCACAGGCGATATGGATGCAATTCGCGCCGGTATCGCCAGCACTGAATACTACGGATGATTTCTTAATTCCATTCACACTGGGCTCCAATAAGCAAGTCGTCAACCTTGCCCCTTCACTAACCCAAACTGAAACATCAATAATTGGCCCTAAAGCGTGTACACCGCCAGGGCAGAAGGACCCAAAAGATAAATGTATATTATATCGTGGAGGGGCCTTTGAGGAGTCAAAAACCACCGATTTCAATGCCGGCTCTGATGAATTCAACTACAAAAATCCGACGTTCGGTACATACTCAAATGGCCATATGGGCAAGGATACTGTGTATTTGAATGGGGGTGATGGAAGTTTGGAAGTCAACGATTACCAGTTCGCCGTCATTGAATCGAGCAACATGACAAGTGGTATGTTGGGTTTGGGAAAAGACTCGACATTCCTAAAAAGGCTGTATGATGACGGAAAAATTGCAAGTCGGTCCTTTGGGCTTCATGTTGGTATAGATATCTGGAACCATCCATGGCCAGTTCTGAACCCTACATTCGATGAATCGGGCAACAAGCCTACGTCTAAGGATGACCTCAATACTGGGAACGGAAAGAGGGCTGCGGAAACACACAAGAGTTTTATCCGCCAGGAAACAGGCGACAATCAACTGCCCATCCGTGAAAGTCACAAGTTTCCAGGGTCTCTCACCCTGGGCGGTTATGACAAAACTAAGATTTTCAATAAGACAAAGCCAATCAATGTGCCAATTGCCGACGATGGTTCACTCCAACTTTCATTAACCAGGATCGTGGCACGCAATATCCATGCAGATAGCCCATTTGACCTCATCTCAAAACCCTTGAGCGTGGTTATTGATGCAGACACCCCCCACATGTACTTCCCACGGAACATATCTCGTAATATAGGAGGGATCTTCAGCGCCGTCTATGGTGAACCAGGAGAGGATTTCTTTTATACAAACCTGGCGGATAGAGAAAAGTATCTGGGGAATCTCACCATGACTTTTACTGCACCGGATGGGAAGGGCGATGAAATTGAAATTTTGATACTACCAACAGTTTGGTATCAACCTATTGGGTACATGAGGAATTTTGGATTGGTTGGGAATGACGAATACAATTACTATGCCCCAATAAGGGAGTGGGCACAGGATCCGAAGTCCATACAAATTATCCTTGGGAGATCGTACGTATCAGCACTGGATACTTTAAAGGAGATTCTAATTGAAACCAAAAATAGATTTCTTAAAGCAGCCCATCTTTTTGTCAATTATGACACAAATAAATTTCAGCTTGCTCAAGTGGCATATACCAATAGTACCCAGGACATCGTCACTGTGGCAGCTGATCAAGACACACCTAACGATAATGCACCTACTGGAAATTCAAATGAAAACTCAAAAAATGGCCCACAAGATGGCGGGGGGAATATGGGAGTTCCTATACCGATCCTTGTGGGCGCACTTGGCGGTGGTATCGTCTTTATTGTAGCTCTTGTCCTTATTCTTTGTTGTCTCAAGAAACGACGGAACAGGGAAAAGACTAAGCAGCATCAACAGCTTGAAGATAGGCCCAACACTGGTACAAGCGATCTACCAATAGGTGGGCGTATGGAAATGGACGGCGATAACGTTGCAATGGTGAAACTCAACCGCCCAACCACAGCTGCTTCCCATGCAGAATCTCATGCAGAGCTACCTGTGACGAAATTCAAACCCACACCTCCTGAACTTCCCTCTACGGATGTGTATAAGAAAGCAGAGCTTGGAGCAGCGGCACGTACCTATGTGGAACTCAGGACAAAGACTGGTTATCATGAGATGCCATCAAATACAGTCTTGTCGACCACTCCTCAACAGGCTCACCCTCCTGTTTCTCCAAATCTAGCTAAATATCCATCTCCATCTCAGTTCCCGCTACCAAGCACGCCGTCAACCCCTGGCTATCCTGGTTACAATTACCAGCACCAGCAATATCCACCACCTACTGAGCCCCCATCACCAACTTGGCAACAATACCCAGGCCCACCTCCGCCAAATATGTTCCCAGCGAGGTACGTGCCGCCGCCACCCCCCCCAAATCCGCCATCACCGGGTTCGCCGTATAAATATGCTCCTCATCAATTCCCGGGGCAGATATATCAACCGCATCCTATTCCGACACTAAACCCACTTCAGCGTACCAGCCTGCATGAAATGGCGTGAGGTATTAAGGATATGATCTTCTATAGAGAAAAGTGATATCGTTATGATGTGGTTCATTTGCGTGTGGTCTGGGAAACAGTGGAGGGTTTGGTATTGGTAAATGCATCTTGCTTTGGTTAATTGGGGCTGGCATATTCTTAGGAGGTCTTTTGATTTATAATATTTGTCGGCCACGCTTAAGCGTGTTAAGAGTGATGTTGCACTTAGCATTTTGATTTGAGACATTGATAGAAGGGGTGCGAGCTTACCCTGAAATCCCGATTACTGGGTAGAGACTACTGATTACCGGAGTTCCGGGGTTCCTTATTGTTAGGAACACGCTCACAACTTTCCCTTCAATCAGATATGCCCTGGGCTTCATCTTGCCTACACCTTTGAATAGATACATTACCAAGTAGTACTTATATCGAGATATAGACATCTCAAGATCAATTTCTATTCGACTCTTTGCCCCAAATGTAATAGTGTGACGCAGAGATACAATGCCAGCAGGTGTGTATCACATATTCTCGAACTCAATGGATCTGTATACCATCTAATTCTGCCCTGCAATCAGATATCATCGCTATTTAGTCTTTTTTTTTCTTGCCTTAACACTGAATCTTTTATTCTTCTACTAGACCAAGTCTTAGTTTCCCTAGAGCCTGTTGTAATAGCTCACCACCAACGGCTCTATCTAACCCCTCCAATACAACTCACCCATCCCACCACCTTAACATGGGATCTCAAAATCTTCCCCTCGCCTCCGCCAGCCCATCTAGTTTCAGTACTCACCTTGATGACATCCCCAGCCACTCCCATCGACCCTAACACGCACATAATTACCCTCAACTACCGCCTGCATCCCATCTTCATTGATGCAAGAAACTCGTACTAGAACCCCTCAATCGTTAGCCTTCCTTCGGGTGCTCCGGCAGAGTATCTACTCGTATCACGGGTTCTTAAAAATGGGTTGTATCAACAGACTAAAGCCTGCTATGCAAATTGGACAGAGGAATACCAGTCCCTGAACTGTATAGGGGAGTTGATGATGCTCGATATTACACCTACAGCTGCCAGGTTATGCGGGCAGGTTAATAGTAGTGCGTGGGAGGTGTTGGCCAATATTCCGGGGCTGCATGATGGAAGAGTTATGTGGACGGATAGGGGGAGGTTTTGATGATCGGGGAGACGCAGTATTCCACCCATTCGCTCTTCAAAGACATTGAAAGTGGGCTAAATTGGGGAGTAGATCGAGATATATGTGTTTCTCACTTTCACTGTTGACGCTGTCGGCCCCGGGAGAATACTATCCTCTACACGCCCTCCACCTAACTCACCAATCTCATATCCGGTATTGACGGAGTTAAGACGACCATCCCCTTACGCAACTATGGAGAAAAACTGGCTCTTGTTGTTCTCCCCAGACTACGGAGCATATGCACAATACGAGCTATCTCCGGGCAAACGCACATTCGCAAAACTAATCGGTAACGGATACGTCACACAGAACTTAACCAGCCCATCAGAAGCTCCCTACCTAGGTTTTCATACCCAGTTACCCTCAACCCCGATGCCGAGCATGAGTCTCGAAGCGGGATTAAAAAGGATGGGTGGCACCAGGCAACGAATTCCCTTCGCTTAGTACTTTGTGATAAAGGGGACTTGGAGTGCCAGGGAGTTGAGGGAATGGACGTATTTATTGCAGTAGTGCAGAGAAAACGACATAATCGGCTTGGGCTGGTAAGTAGGTATGAGCGGGTTGTGGTTGTTTGGGAGGGAAAACCACATTTAGGATAGCGAATATTGTTTGAGGGAGAAGATGGGGGTTTTCACAAGACACTAGCACTATAGTTTTGCCAAAAGGTGTTATAAAGCAAAATGGTGAGAATGGGGCAATGCCATTCTCGACAACATTGGAGGCAATACCACCTTCAACAGCTACAGTTACCCTGAATACGTCAGCAGATTCATTAGGTAAACGTAGATTCCGGCAACATCTCACTTTCATGGTTTCTATCGCATTTGATCACTCACGTAGAAGAAAGGAGGAAGGTATGGATAGTAATGTGGGGAAGAATTCTAAAGAGATGTATGTGGGATATCTCGATGATTATTTGATTGCTGGGATGGGCATTGGTGATGAAGATATGGGTGTGGTTAGGGTGAGAGTCCGGGAACTTGTGGCTAGGATTGCGGCCTGCCCTGGGTTTGAGAATTGAGGAGTGGGTAGGTGGAATAAAGATGGGTCTGATATTATTGCTTTGAATTCTGCCTTTATGCAGGTGGACCACTATTCTCCTTGTTAACGCACTTCACATTAACACTTTTATGAGTATGGCTAGACTAGTTACGTATTAGAAAAAGTCTGCTTCCTGCCTAAGCTCTGTGAGAGAGAGTGGGGGGTTAGATAAAAACCGGGTCCGCTGCTTCCCTACTCAGGCTTATGATTTCCCCCCAGCAGAAGCCTAAAGAGGATACTAGGAGATTTGCCAAAAAAATTTATATTCTAATCGAGTTCCGGGCGCCGTGGCCACACGGCGTTTTCTGCCATTGCTGTCACCTTCACCTCCCCTCGGCAGACTATGTAGAGACAACTCCATATGAACCATGGGCCCTAGAAATGAGAGTAAATGGATATATTAAGTGCAATTTCGCCAAACCATAACCAACCCATATCTATGAGATAGGTACAAGTACTCAAATAAAAAACATTCCGCTTCTCTTTACACTCCCCATGCTTCTCCCAGTAGCCTTACTTCCCCCCCACACTCGGGCTCCCTTCTGGTCTTGACGAAAGGATCCACATGAAAAAGAACTGCACGACATAGCTATAAAAAAACAAGAACTGCGTTCTCCGGTTCTTCTGCGACCGCGCCATAGCGTAGGTTGTGCCTCTGGGGTTATCGGCGGTGTTATCTGGTAGGAGAACGTACTTCAGACTCCGTAGCTGCCATCACAATTAGCAAGAGATGCTATCGCGAAGTGCAAGACTTACCAAGAAAAACGCTAGTGAAGCAAAAGTATACAGAAACGACCCCCAAGTAATCACACTCGACCCCAATCTCGACGCCGCCATGTTTACGATTATTCCCACGAACTTGTACCCAGAGTAGGCTACTAGATCGAGTAACTGCGACTCGTTACTGATGTTGAGGAGGTAGCATCCGAGTTTCAAGCCGAGGATCTCAAAAATCACGATGGCGAAGGCGGTGGTGGCTGTGCGGCCGAGGAGTTCGGGTTGGAAGTTGCCAGCGAGACCGGCGAGGAGGGTCGAGAGGAGAATGTATGTTACGAAGGCCATTACAGGGATATACATATCTGGGGAATTGATGTCGTCCCGTGGTGGGAGGAAGTATGCCTCGGCCTGCCCACTAGAATTTGTTCGTTGCCCGCCGGTGCGGGACCATGGTTTGTGCCGCCAGGGGAAGAGTACGAGACCGAGTTTATTGAGGACGTAGCCGTTCGTGACGTTGAAGTAGTGCTTTAGGGCAGTAACGTTGATGTATCTGAATAACTGCCAGCCCGTTAGCAGCTATCTCCAAATTCTCCCCCAGGCCCCGCCCCTACACACACTTCATACCAACAAGAAAATCAACAGCAAAACCTACATTATGCTCCACATACTCCTGCCCTGCCATATACGCAGTCCTGCCAACCTGAAACCCCATCTGCGCTGTATGATCATTGAAAAATCCACCATACGCTGGGTGAATCGGCGTCGTCCCCGGCTGTGGGACGTGCGAGCCCTGCGGACCACCATAATTACTATAACCCGACGCGGAGCCTGGCGGGGGAGGCGGCGAACGCATCATTGGAATTGTGGAGACATGTTGGGGGACGGGGTGGTGGAGGGGCGGAGATGCTGCCGTGGGCGGGTACCCTGGGCGCTGCATCGTCTTACGATGTGGGTTGGATTGGGAGAAAGTGTGGTGTGGCTAGGTAAGTATGTGGGAGGTGTAGGCTATGGGTGGTTTGGTTGGGGGCTGCCTGAGGTGCCTGATATTCCCGCTCCGTGGATGATATTATATTAGATGGTGACGTGGGGGAAATTTAGATGCAACGTTGACCTTCGTTGAAACATTAGAGCCTGGAAGACAGGGTCAAAGCAGGGTCACGTGTAATGTATCCAAACTCTTGTATTTTCACCCATTATAATTTGGATGAGATATATAACGATATCATTCTATGCTACAACAAAGTCCCCCCTTACATATTACCAAGTACCTTTGCAATCCCCCCGGTTTTCTCTTTGAGGCTTTGGCCGTAGGCGAATTGAATCAAACCTAGCACATATGTAATTTAGCAATTACCGTGAAGGCGCTGGCGAACTGCGGAAACATACCTTTGGTGAAGTTCCAGCTGTCTTCCGGTCTTGTAATTGGATAGTCAACAATCGGGGGAATTCCAGTGTTTATCAGTGAAGGCCACCGGTCCACAAGTACACTTTTCAGGTTACAGACATCACGGAGGCCCTCTTCTCCAGCAAACCGGCCATACCCTTTGGGTAAAGTTAGCAACATGAATCTCACACCTCATGAGACAATAGCCTTACCAGACCCACGTACACCACCAAATGGAAGACTCTGGTTAAGATAGAAGCTTGCAAAATCATTGACAGCAACCATTCCGCATTTCATCTCTCTAACAACTCTGTCGATATGGGCTTGGTTCTTTCCATACACTGAACCGCCTAAGCCAAAGTTTGCAGAGTTTGCGATTTTGATTGCCTCATCGACATTTCGAGCCGGCATCAACACGCAAATTGGGGCGAATGTCTCGTTTTGTGCAATTTCCATGTCCGAGGTAACATCTACGAGAAGTGTAGGCTGGAAGTAGTGACCCTTGGGAAATTTCGGGTTGGTATATCTTTTTCCACCCACGAGGCAACGTGCTCCTTTGCCAACAGCCTCCTTAATCATTCTTTCCAATTTATCGAAGCAAGCAGGAGAGATCATGGCTCCCATATCGACTTGATCCTCATCAATTGCTGAGCCAAGCCTTAATTTTGAAATCCTTGGTTCCAAAATATCGATCAGTTGCTTGTATACCTTTGGCAAGGCAATGATCCGCTCAATCCCAATGCAGTTCTGAGATGCGCTCTGAAAAACACCCCGCATCAGCACACTACACAAGGACTTAAGATTCTTGACGTCATCTAAAATGATATGAGCATCTTTTCCACCCAGCTCAACGCAAAGCGGGACAAGGTTTTTTGCAGCCGAGGAGGCAACATGATGGGCAACCAGGCGGGATCCAATAAACGTTATGTGCTGAATTCCAGGATGCGATGTAAGGTATGGTGCAACATCTGGCCAACACATGATAGGCTTTAACCTCTGATCAGTATAATTTCCCCATCGAAGTTTTTTCATAAATATTGTACCTGAACGAGGTTAGGGTCGTGACCACAGGCTGACAGTGCCCCCTTAACGATACCGATATAAAATTCGGAGGACCAAGCAGTATTTTCACTACCCTTCACTAATAAATATTAGAAAAATATCATCTTACCCGGTACATATATATACATACCAATTATGCCATTACCTGCGAAAATTGAACTAACGATCGGCCCCAGAAGATTGTGAAACTACAGCTCCAGCATAAGTATAGTAATGGGAATAACCCTAGAAGCCGATGCCTACCGGATAGCTAGACGCAAATTTAAGTAAAACCCAAATATATATGCTCGAGTAAGGGGTCTTACTTCCAAGATACAAGCGCAGCTACAACTCCAAGAGGCTCAAATCGAACTTCCGCTTTTTTATAAACCATCATAAAAGAGGTAGGTCTTTTCTCAGGCCTCAATGCCCTCTCTCCGTAGTCCAGAAGATATTTGATTTTCTCAGTGGTCACAAGAATTTCTCCCAAGGCGGCATCCACGCGAGTCTTTCCAGAATCGAGGCAGGATGCTTGGACAATTGCATCCTGGTTTGCCAAAATATACCTGTAGTATCCGTTAGAGCTTGAACAAGATCCTCTCCAATGCCATAGAACCAAACCCTTGAAGTGTCCGTAGAACCTTTCTTCGCTCATCGAATGACGTCCGAGCCCATGATACTTGGGCCTTAGCGGCCTTCACGATAGCAGCATCAATATCGGCACATGAAGCTGGACGGACGAACCCAAGGAATTTTCCGCTAGCAGGACAATAGCATTGAATGTCATTGCTGCCAGGAGCCTTTCCAAGAGTCAGCCAGGGTCAGTCCAGAGGCTACTCTGTCCCAAACCTTTATCGATGGGTTTTCGAGCACTTTCCCTTCCCAACCCGGATTACACTGCTCAGGGACCGGCACAGTGTATGGTACCCCAGCCCACTTGCTTGCTCGAACATTGGGTATGACCACTGTGGCGAGCACAATTGTAGCAACAGAGACGGCAATGGTGCTCAAATGCTCTGTTAGAGCTTCAAGGACTGCGACATGAATTCCTCCGGCCATAGTGGGTGGTGTAGGTTCAGACCTGGCTTTATGTAGCACGCCCAACTGTTGACTAAATTACTTATGCCATACGCCGATCGTTACCTCCATTGCTCATGTGTAGTCTGCCGCTACTCGTTGGATAAAGCTTATGTAGCTGGATCCTAACCAGCCCCTTACCCCACCCCTAGTCTGGTTGGCACAACACCCTCGTACTTACAAGACATTTTTTTTCGTGTGGTGCCCGGTTCATGTTGGTATCTTGGCAATGTATATACAGTCTAACTAGTCTGGTTGCACTACCCCTCGCAGCAGTCTAACCTTGCTATACCTAAGTACCGGACCTCGTTGTACCGGAAACCTTGCTATACCGGAATAGCCCTACGGTAAGCCCCGCCACCAAACTAGTTACTTTTCACCTAAATCACCCTTGCTATAACGGATTTTTGCTTATACCGGACTGGACAGCGAATACAGAGAAGTTACTACTATCTACATATATTTTGCCCTTGCTATAACGGAATCCTTAAGTAGACACTGCTCCAGAACTGGGAATTGAGATGTTCGCTCCTTTTACTTCCATGAATCGACTGCTGTAACATCAACCTCAAGCCATTTCTTACTATGTATCACGTAAGATGTCTGACAATATGGATGTTGGTACAGCTCGACCTTGCTTTATATTAGGATCTCTACCAACATAGATTTACCATTCTTCATACCTCAGAGTCTAAGAAATGATTTCCAAATTCACTCAAATTCACCTTCGCATGCTTAGGATCTTGTCGCTTTTTACGGATCTGGTGCTTCTCTAATATGGTGAGCGCTCGACGCTTTTGTTTTCCGGCACGCAACATGTTGACTGATGAATCTTGAGCTTAATGTTCAAACATATGGAAGTTGAAGAATTTTCCTTCTTTGGTAACTTTTGTCATGTCCCACGTACCCTTGTATTATTTCATACCGGAACCTTGCTATACCGGACAGAAATGGCTGGATTTGGTTCGTCCGGTATAGCAAGGTTACATAGAACTGTACACAATAGTCTGCCACAACAACAACATCCCTGTACCCCGTACTTACCTAGTCAAAGATAGAGTCAAAGAACCAGACTATGTACCCCACCCCACATTACCGTAATAATAATTACTCTCACTTCAGTAACACCCGCTGAACCATTTGTATGATTAAGTATCATTTACCCTACAAAAGCTAGCAGCGTACACCAATCTGAATACCTTAATCCAGGTTCAACAGCAAGCATGTCCCTTGTATCACAATATGACATACAGTACAAACGAAGAAGATGAAAAGAATGAGCTCGAGAAGGTTAAGCGAGCTCTATAGTGGTGTCGCATTATAAGAAACTGCTCGTGACCACTGTATATGTACATAAAAACTAAGAAATATCCTAAAATACCCCGTGATGGCTACTTAATTTGATGCTCTGTCCGGCGAGCCATGCCTTCTAGACTCTCAATATCCCGCTTTTCTCGATATAAAAGACCTTCCAGCTGCTCGCCTTTCCGTAAATTGACATGAGGACTTTGAAGGCGAAAGAGACGAAGGCTTCATGGCCTTCTAGTGCAGCTTTATAAGAAATAACAAGTACATCTAGGAGGTTATCTAGTTCAGAATCAGACTCATGGCCTTTTCAGTCCATGGAGTTTGAGTAGGCTTGGATGTCATGGTGAAGAATGACTAGGTAGGAGTACAATCCAATTGAATAACAATTTATCTGAAGAGAGGTGACTTTGGCAAGCAGAAGAAAACATGATTCACTTGATTTCGCTATAAACTTGCTGAGAACAATTCTCACAATGCGGGGTAATTGTTTGGAGGTCATACTTATGTCGGGGAAGGGCCGGCGGAGGAGGAAGGGGTTATTTCAGGTATATTGTTTCTTTGGTTCGGGGAGGCAGGGCGTTTATGCAATCCGTTGTTCCGTGGATGCCTTAGGCTTCTTAGACGTAAGTATAGACTTTTTAAAAATAAATTCGATGTGAACCATCTACAACTTCGTTATAAGAAACTCTATGTATTACTAAGCAAAGACTTAAGAAACCTGCCTATAACGAGAGTTCCCTATTTTGCCATAAAAATTTTGACGGGACCGGGGCACCGTTTCTTATAATGCGAGGTTTCTTATAACGAGGTTTCTTATAACGCAAAGCCACTGTAGTTGAAGAAGGCCTCCGTGGCCTCAAAAACATCCTTCCTCCACTCCGGCTTATCCAGTTCTACCCATGTGCGCTTGTTCCCCAGAAGGTTGGCTCTTGCTCGCTCGAACCATGGGCACTCGGAGGTGATGTGTTGTGCATTCTATATCAGCTGTCCGCACACGCAAGCCGTGGAGTCCGCTCTGCTGCAGCCAGCTTTTCTGGGGCCCTCGATCCGTCCGCATCCATGTGTAGACCGAAAGTGCCTGCGGTCACCCATTCACACCTTCGCACCCCGAAACCAGCCTTAAACCTGACCTCCTTCCGGATGGCTTTGGAGGCTGCTCGTAGGCCGCCTACTGTTGCCGTGCGAGTTGAGCCTTTTATTTGGCCCAGGTGGGATTCGAAAGTAGTCCTTCGGTCTGCCCTCTCGTTGCCTTCGATCTCTATATGGCCACCTACCCAGGCAATTTTGACGTCCTTTCTATCTGCGAGTCGGACTAGGGTCGCTTTGACGATGCCGAACCTCGGCATGTTAGAGATGGCCCTATTTTTTTTAATAAAAAAAAATAGTTTTTATATTACGGCCACGGAGTCCGAAAGGATGGCTATCATGTCCGACTCCTCCGTATTGAGGGCCGGGCGGATGGCATGGAGCTCACCATCCGCCACCGTAGCTATGTCCGTCCCCCAGGTAGGTAACCTCCGTACGAAACCTCTGGACCGCCTTCTGTAAGTTGCGCTGACAGTCATACCTCCTCTCCCCGTGCCATCAGTGAAGGAAATTCTCCACCCTTCGTCTAGGATGGACCTTACTCCAACGTTAGTGATGCAGCCCACCTTCTGGTGGCCGCTCCCATGGAAACCCCCCCGGCCCGTAATCTTCCCCAATGACTGATCTTCCAGCCTCCGCATCTATAGAAGATATCCCTGGTCTGTTAAAACAATTCGCCGCCCCAGGTGAAGGTAGTGCGGATGGCTCCAGTGTGGAGGGCTCTGAGCTCTAGGGCTCATACAGCCGTTGGAGTTCCCTAGCCTAGTTAGGACCCGGAGGAGATTGGCTGCCAAAGCAGCTTCTTCTGTAGCCCATCCGCGATCAGTTTCTTGGCTGATTTCCCAACGGTATTGGCGAGGACGATCGGTCTCCACCCTTTGACCCTGGAGAGGACCTTGGGTATCAGGACCATTGAGAGCAGCTGCCAGTCTTGGGGTGGGTGTGCCTGAAGCCGTGCATGCAATGTCATTGAGGACGGTTTTGCCAAGGTCGCAGTCTTTAATTAGCTTGAATAGCCAATAGCTGATTCCATCGGGGCCTGGTGCTGAGCTGTTCGAGGTCGATTCTGACCCTGCTAATATATATATATAACTTTATATATTCATTACTCCGATTCGGTCCGACCCTGGTCAGCCTCCCTATACCTTGGGTTGTACTGTTGCGCGGTAACCAGGTGTTGTTTTTTGAAGGCCTCAAACCTTTTCCGAGTCTGAAGTGTGGTCACTAAGAACTTGCCCCAGCATGTTCTCTTGGCGTTTTTTCGACCATTCTCTTCAGGATGAGGGGGATTCTTTCCTTATAATTGTGGCCAACCAGACAAGTACCTATATTAGGCATGAGACTAACCTATATTCGTCCCTCCTTTGTCCCCCCGCACTGCTTAGTAATTTCCATTTGTTCCCGAATCTCTTGGTTCCACCACTTCTTACTGGGTAGATACCGTCTTCTCCACAGTATGTCGGCCTAAAGGGGATCTCTTTGTCCACGTAGGAGCTCCACCAATCCCAGTGGAACCCTAAATGGAGCAATATCCTGGTGCACGTAACTGTCCTCTTTGAAGGTTTTTAGCAACACCAAAGTACTCTGTGACTATTGCGTGTTCTGCACCAAACCATAATTCGATGAAATGCCTTACCTACGCGATCTAACACAGCAGTCATCCACACCGGTGTATCCACTTGAACAATATTTGGAAAGACTACTCTCAAAGCTAAAAGTAAGAGGGGGAACTGTCCCAAACGGCTAACCCACTCAGTTCTTTGCGGCCACGGAATCAACCGTTCACGATCCTGGTGTTGGAGGGATAACAACCTGGCGTCCAACGGGCCCTCTAGCACCACATCGAATAATTCCAGCTCCTGTGAAAGATCATCACACCCGGCAGGGATCCTGAGATCCTCACCCCAGAGAGAACAGCAAAGAATTTTCTCTTAACACAAAAGGTGAATGCCTGGGCTGGGGTAGCTTTCATGCCAAGGTTTTCGGTGTAACCATTAGGAGAATTGTGTGCCTTTTCTCGATGTCTGACCATAGTTGATTTTGCCCTACTGGCATAGGGGCGAACATCATCGATCGTCTTATAGGTTCGATTGCTCTAGTCTTGATGAAGCCGGCTATGGTCCGACCCTACCCACTCCAAATGTAGCGGGTGGTTCTGCCACGTTGGTGAAGGCCAGGTCCAACACGCTCTCTCTATCCGACCGTCGGAATGTGGTTGCTTGATAGTGGATCTTCTGTTGCGCATTTCACTTCAGTCAGGAACCACTCTGGCGTTGGCCTTGGGCGTGGCCGCCTTAGCATACAGTAGCTGGCTGCGTGTTCACTCCTCTCCGCCGCTTTCCGCTCCTCCATGGAAATTTCTGCCTCCATCTCCGGGGACGACCATCGGGCTCGGGGGGTATGGGGGAGGGTGGCTGCCGATGGCGCGGCCGTGTCCTGTTCCCTGTTGGCAAGGTTTTAGCAACTCTTATAAAGTTGCGGAAGCCGCCCACAAGCTGGATGTTTGCGTCCGTGTTGTGAATTGGCGAGATCGAGCCATGCGAAGGGGGGTGTTCGGGGATGAGGCATAAGAGGAGAAGACAGCGTCCTTTGTGGCTGCTAACAGATCCTCTTCTGTTTCCCTGTGGATCTTCTTTTTTGCCGGGGCCGCCGGTTCTTCGTCGTGCGCGAGGAGAGCCTACTCGAAGCCTGCCTGGACCTTCTCGACTTCTGTCCTGGGTCCCACCGGCGCCAGCTCTGTCATGACGCGAACTTCCGCTGGGCTCTTGCCCGTGGGGCTCTTCCTTGTGGGGGGAGTGGCTTTCGCCTTGCCTTTAACTTTTGCCTTCGGGCGGTCGCTGGCTTATCACTTGTTACGGCTGCTGCCGGCGGAGTGTCGCACATAGACGGTGTTGGTTTAGCCGCTTTTGTTGGCTCCTCAGTCGTTGTTGCTATCTTAGTAACGTTGATGGGGTGCTCTGTTTTGTACTCGATTCCATGAGACCTTGCCCTTTGATCCTGTGGCGTAGGCTTTATCACTGCCTCATGTGGTGGTCCGTGGGTGGCTCCGGAGGGATCTTGTCGCTCTTTGCTGGAGTGGCAGCTGGTAGTGGTCCCGTCGGTGGCAGAGGGGCGAGGGGTGATGATGGGGAAAAAAGTGAGGGGTTGAGGTCCCTGTGTGAAGCCGGGTGGGGCTGTTGGTTGGGGTGTCGATGAAAACAGTTACTGGTGATAGGGGTGGAGCGGCGCGAGGGTCCTCCTGATTTCGTTAACCTCCCTGAAGACACTCGGAATCAGAGCTGTCTCTCTTCCATGTCTTGTGCCCTCGTTGAGCGGATTAGCTGCCGGATCTGAAAGAGCTCATTGCCCTGAGCCCTCATATGAGTGTTAAGTTTCCTCGCGAGGGTTGCGTAGTGATTATCAAGTATCGAGATGCTAGCCTCTATTGCGCCTAACCTTTCGTCGAACTGGTCGACCTGTTCGCCCAGTTTCTCCACCACGGATTGTTATACCCCGTGAGAAGGTCTGTTTTCTCCCTCAAAATAGGGGGTTGCACGGGGTTGCACACGGGTAATTTGTGTTTGATCTACCCTACGAGGTATGTAACTCGCACTCTGGAGTGGGAAGAGGAGCTCGATCTGAGGAGCCATATTGAGAGTTTGCATAAGCAACAGCGTGCGAGCCTTTTTATTTATCAACTAATGGTTGCCATGGTAACGTCAGAAGTTTACTGTATAATATTTAAATAATAATAAACTGGTTGGCTGGTGTTGTGCCATTAGATCAAATTCCTACATAGGAAAATACAGAACTTGGCGGGGCATCCGTGACCCAGAGACAACAAGGCCCTCACGCCGATTTACATAGATAGAGAGTTCCTTCGCCACTTACTGACACCACTCTAAAGCGCAACAACTTGGTATCCTCGTTCTAGTTCATGGTACTGTAGCAACTATATACAGTAAAAGATATTTTACAACAAATTATTCCTCCATATTATGTATTAAAAGGCAGGTGTTTCAATGTTATCAGACAGCGTTTCAAAAAAAAAATGCCATTAGCTTTACAGCCAGTGTCCATCATCGGCTCCCTACTTCTTTTCCGGCTTTCGCCATTCGTAAATCATGGTCGCTGGATGCTGGGGCATAGCAATGAGAGTCTAACAATATAAGCTACGTCTGGCATGGGATTCCCTGAAGGAGCTATGGGGCACTTACGGTATAATCCGGTGGAGCAGGCTCCTTCTGTCCATCAGGGAGGTTCATTTTGAGGAACCGCACAAACATGGCAACCAAAGTACCAAGCTGGACATTTGCAAACTGCTCACCAATGCAGCGGTGTCGGCCAGCACCGAAGGGAAGGTATGGAGACGCAGTACCCTTGCTAACTAACCCATAACCAAAGTCGAATTTCTCCTCCTCTTCTTCTGTAGTCACTTTCTCTCCGGCCCATCTGTAAGGGTCATAGGCAGTTGGGTTCTTGAAATACTTGCCATCGATAGCGGAGACGCCAGGGGCGGCCATGAGGTAGTGATTATCGGGAATAACCCAGTTGGTGTTTGGAACGCGCATTGGAGACTTGACCTTACGCATAATAGAGTGAAGTGGGGGGTGAATACGGAGGGTTTCCTTGATGACGTGGTTGTGGAGGGTAAGCTCGCCGAGAGTCTCGTAGGTGAGGGGCTCCAGGTCCTTTCCGAAAATACGCTGCTGCTCCTCATAGAGGTCTTGACTGTGAAATCGTCAGCTTCATACTTAAATCGAAAATTTGATTGTGACTTACACAACATCAGGTCTTGAAGCCAAGTGCAAGAGAATCCATGTCATAGTTGCCATTGAGGTGTGTTGACCGGCCATAAGTAGCGCAATCATCATGTGAGCAATTTCCTTGTCCGGCACAACCGTTCCATCCTTGTATTTTTGGTTCATCAAGTTCCAGATCATATCCTTCTCCTCAGGTTGCTCCCCACGTGCTGCCGCAGCCCTACGCTTGGTAATAATGTCCATGTAGGTCTGAGCCATCTTTCGCTGAGCAGCATCACGACGCTTGTTCTGAGGAAAAGGAAACCACGGAAACATGAAGTTCATTGGGGTGAAGCCGGCATCGAGGTCATGGTAGAGCCCTGCAACCTCCCCCGTGAATCCCTTTCGGATCTCCTTTCCTTGAAGCGTACGAGAAGCGGTGAAAATGGTGAGTTCCGGTATCGCGGCGAGGAGGTCAACGGGGCCTTTCCTAGCAGAGAACAGTGGGCTGTTCTTGAGGTAGGTCTCAACTTCTTCGACGATCAACGGAACGTATGCCCTGAAAGTTTCAGAGGTAAGACCGAATTTCATGAACTGCAGCGCATGTTTTGTTAGTATAAACCTCCCATCGCCCTGAACAGTGCCACATACCCTCTTTTGATCCATAAGCTTGTGGTTGGGGCAATCGTAGACGACATCGGTTCCAAACACAGGCGTGGTGAGATGGGTATAGGCCTCCTCTGCGCAGACTTGGGACAGTTTGCCATTGAAGATGAAATCGTTGCCCTTCGGCCCTAAGTAGACGGTCATTTTCCTGCCAAGCAGGATGAAAGTAAATGTATCTCCATACTGAATTTCAATTAGCTCTTCTCCAATCACTACAGAGCAGAATACCGGTACCTTCTCCTGACAAGCGAAAAAAAACTTATATGGATCGATTCCGTATATGATAGTGGAACCAAAAAATGGGAAGATGTGGAAGACGACGGGTGGTTTATTCGAGTCCGCAAAGAGGAGCTGCTGGATAATGTTGAGAACAGTTGTGATGACGCAAAAGGCAAATATACCCCCAAACACCAACACGGGAGTGCTCTGCTGTGCCAGCGTCTGAGTAACTGGGTTCAATTGGATCACAAATTCCGAAAGGACGCCCATCTTTTGTTTACGTTCGACAAAAGAGTGAGAAAAACACAGGTAACTCCCACAATGGCGATGTGGAGTAAAAGAGGGAAATAGCGCCTGCAGATAGAGATAGCCTTAAGTACTAGCTTCGTATCGACGTCTGACAGCTAGAGAGTCAATTCGTCTCCTGAGATAATTTTGTGCTCTGGTTCTCTATCAGGGGACATCCGATTCGCTGCGATAGTTCAGGGTCCTAACCAACAATGGCCGCAATTTGAGAAATGCTTAGGGGCTGCTCTGAACCTGCAGGTAACGTTTAGAACTACCACACGTTACACGTTTGGCGAGAAAAATTAATGCATAGCATGCACGGCAAACCGCGACCATGATCCCGCACAACCTTCTTTACTGTAAAAAGAATACTTATATGAGGCTCTGCGGCATTTTCAGATATGCAATGGTTTGCGAACTATTCCTTCAGATCTCTGCTACAGCTTGAACATTTCGCTGATGGGAGAACCCGTCTCAGTCCGTGTCACCAGACTGTGTGCCACTGGTTTAGAATTGAGCTCCGGAGTTCCAGCATTGCGTACCAAATATTTATTGTAAACCAAATCGCCTGAAGATAGTTCTCACCATGCCCTAAGGAAGAAATACGTAACCCCTTTGCAAGCCTTTTTGATGAACCACAGACATCCTAGATACGACATACTCAACCCCCTCAAAATACATGCTTCACCACCCCAAAACGAATATGAATGCCATATCTGGTGAAATGTCAAGGCGACAACCGTAAAAATATAAACGACGCACAGATGCATCTATACCTATTGCATTGAATTTCCAGTGAGTAACACCTAAAACAATGGAAAGTCGGACTTTTGGCTGGCTCCAGATTCCGCCGGGTACAAAGTCTCGTGGACCCCTTTCCCGCCGATCTCCATGAAGGCAGTAGTAGCCGCAGGGGTAGAGCTACCATTCGCCTTGGCTTCCTCACTCGGGGTCTCAACCTCTTTGACCACCACAGGTTTCTCCTGGTCGGGCTTCTTACGACTGTTCTTGACTGCATTGGATAACAGAGTCCGCTCTCGCTCAACCTTCCTCTTAGAGAAACCCATGGCATTGAATGCGCCGTCCAAACTCTCAGTGGATTCCGTAATGCCAGGTGGCGCCATTCGTCTTTTCTGCATCCAAGGGTGTTCAAGAGCTCTCTGAACTGTGATACGTTCATCAGGGTTTACTGTGAGCATGCGGTCAATTAGATCCAAGGCCTCGTCACTGATGTTGGACCAATATGGCGTGGGATATTCAAAAAGTCCCAATTTGATCTGGCGTATAATAGGTCAGGGAATTAGCAGATACATATGTCCGATTGAGAGAACATACCTGTTGGGAAAGATTATACTGGAAATCTTCGGAATACAATTCATCGCTGAATGGTGGGAAACCACAGAGGCAGATGTACAGAACTACTCCTAGGGACCAGACGTCAACAGCCTTGGAATATTTCCTGTTTTTGTGGTTTTCGAGAATCTCAGGTGCGACATCTAGGACGCAAATATTAGTAATATGAGTGCAAAGCTGAATATTATCGGACTTACAGCTTGGAGTTCCGCAGCTATAACAACACCAGGGTAAGCAAGTGGCAATACGTGAAACATAAAGTATTGCAGTCGACTTACAGAGAAGTAGTAAATGAATCCTCTCCTATGATTTTAGCTAGGCCGAAATCAGCCAGCTTCACCGACAGATTTTTGTCGCACAGAAGAATGTTCTCAGGTTTGATATCCCGATGAACAATATTTCGTTCATGCTGGACATTGAGGTCAGTATGGTATTCCCTTCAATTGAAGCAGTTTGGGATGGAAATTCTGGTACATCTGGGCGACGAACCAAATACTTGAGACCCTGGAGCAGCTGTGCGAATACCTTACGGGTTTCCTCCTCCGATATCTTTCCTTGTTGGATAATGTGCTCAAATAACTCTCCTTCACTAGCCAACTCCAACACAAGGTAGACTCCATCATCCTCATCAAAAGTTTCTTTCAAACACAAGACATTCGGGTGAGAAACAGACATTAGAACAGCAATTTCCTGATGAAGTCCAGTCAGGCGGGACTCTTCTTCGGCTTTTGACTTTTTGAAAATCTTAACAGCATAGTTGGTTCCAGTACGTTTTTCTGTTGCAATATGGACGGTAGCAAAGTGCCCGGATCCCAGGCGCTGGCCCATTGTATAGGCCTCTTTGAAACGGCCAGCTGTGGTGTGATGAGGATACCGAAATACGAAGATAGCTGCTCCCGCAATAGAGATTTCTTCCCCGGTCTTCAGTGTCCGTCGATGATTCCTTCCCACAATCGTCCCATTAACGAAAGTTCCATTACTTGAGAGGTCTTCAAGGATGGCTACAGGCTCAGCCCCGGTGGTTTCCTTTAGATTCACCATACATAAGCCAAATGAACATGTCACATACTTGAAGAAAACATGGCACCCGACCCTATTTACTTACCTTGAAAATCACACAATGCCTGTTCGACACAACAGGAGCCTCAACCACAATGTCGCATTCCGCATGACGCCCAATAAGATAACCACCGGCACCGACTGAAGGCTTCTTTGTCCCTTTCTTGGTGCTCACATTGTACTCGGGCTTTTTGCTACAGCTTATGCGTTTTGAAAGTGTCAATACTTCGCCATTACCACTGTTCATCGGCGTTAAATATCCCCAGATATCCTTAGCCTCCTCTTTATGTTCCGGTTGTGTGAAATGCACTTGAGAGGCTACCTGTGTATCTGGAAAAGGCGGGGGCGACGATGACCTAGGTGTTGTTGCCCCATCTTTCGCAGGACGGGATGGGGACGCAGTATGCTCAAGTCTTTCTTCCTTTGCCTCGTTTTGCACGACTGGGTTGATACGCTGGGACCTTCTCGGCTTCTTCGCTGAACTCTCTGGCGATGAAGGGGAGGACGGTGGCTATTTTGACGTCAGTGACGTTAAACTTCAAACATGGCGGGTTATACAGTAAGTCTAAGGGTGTGAAAAGGTTTACCAAATTACGCTTGAGCACACTTTGATCTTTTTTTGCCGGCATCCTAACAAATAAGGCGTGGACCTTCAAAGTTTCACGGGCGAGTTTGCGGAGAGACGCGAAATGCGTTGGCACCTGCGTTTCTACAGCGTGGAGAGCCCCAAATTATGGTGTCAATCAGCACTACTCGGTAGTTGTGACTCTTCCTTACAGAGGATCAAGGAGCAGCAAGGTCGAATATAGATCCGAGTCAGGTGGAGGGACTGCTAAGTTGATAGCTCTGTGGGGCTTGGATGTGTCCGAGACGCGAGACTGCCGAGACGTGGTAAAACACGGGCCTTAGGTATTATTAACTTCTAAGCACTTCCGGACAACCCTTGTGAAGATACTCGCAAGATCATTGGATTATTCCGAATGTACCAAGGGACACGTAAAAGGCGACCTGGAAATCTGCCCCTGACGTGTTCTCGTGCCCAGACCGATTTATTTGCTGGTGTGCATGTATGGTTCTCTTGCGAAGCACAGGAGATTTATATCTATATAATTACTTAGGTAATTCCAGTTTCAATTGTATGTAGTTTGGTTTCCTCTGATATGCACTACTACCCTCTAGGTTCAGATACGCTAGTCTGAATCAGGGCAGTCTAACGTCAGTCTTGCCGAACCTCAGGAATTGGACGGTAATTTCTGCTGTTCATCTCATTTTCGGCTTTGCAGTTCCAACCCCTCGTAAGGAACACTCAACTCACGGCCGAATTGTACTTCAGTTCCAGATTTTCATATACGCTCGAAATCCGTCTTGGGAGTGACCATTGTCTCGTGGGGGGTTAGCTGCTAGGCAGTTGCGGCAGTAGCATTTCGCAATGGACTTGTATGCCGTACCTGCTTCTCAACATCTGCTCTTGCTAACCAAGTCCCTCGTTTTTGTAGTGCTTCGAGAAATTTACGTCATGCTTCCTTGCTTCGAATCGCATCACTCTCAGCATGCCCGGCTGCAAAGGTGGATCGTGGTGGGAATGAGAACCTCGATAGACTAGCCGCAGAGTGCCCCTCTCAGAGCGAGAACGTCACCCAAAGTAGCAGCCCTGTGAAGGAGCATTCATGGACTGCACAAATTCCGATGGTCCGTACCCCCAATTCTAGATTTTCTGAAGCTCTGCTGATGAAGATTCTCTTGATAGTCCGTCAGAGAACTACAGGTGCTGCTTGCTCTTTGCCGCGCTGCTCCTCTCATAGACAACATTGAAAGTGCAGAGAAACTTCTCTCCCAACTGTGTCCTTACTTAATCGAATCACATTTCCAAAAGATCACACCGTCCCCGTATTTAACTATTATTCAGCCATCTCCATGGGAATGCTTGACTTCAAGTCTATCTGAAGCTATCTTATGCCTTGGTCTGCGATTCCCAAGATTACACGAAGACACTCGTATGGCTATGGACCGCTATATTGATAATGTCCTCTCATTTTCAGAGGTTGAGTTTCAAGATTCTGAGCTCCTTAATTTCGCATCTACAGTAGCGTCATTCCTAGGATTTCTTGAAACTGCGGCAACATATATATATTTCTGGACGTCAAATGAACAACTCAGTCTTATTGCAAGAGCGAAACAGATCCTGTCGAATACCTTCCCTATTTCTGTTGAGGCTACATTCTCAACGATAAGGAATTCACATGACCGACATTTAAGAGCCTGGAAGCGCTACAGCCGTCATTATGCCGCGCATGGGAGGCCACTTGGTTCAATGCTACTTCAGCGCGGCTTCATGAAACTGTTATTGTCAACCACGTCAACCATGCTGGTTACAGACCCAACAACTTTGCAAAGTAATGACATACTTGATATTCTCATGTCCTCAGATGATGCGGGAAAGACTGGGATTAATCTCAACGAGGAGGAGGAAGATCGTCCTACCGTCCAATCCCTCGCTGAAATTGCTACAGAGGAGGTTGCTTTGATTGAAGATGGAGCTGACTACTTGCAACTTGGCACAGCCTGGCAGCAGCATCTCGCGTTCTCTGTGAAAGCTTTTGCTCTTGCTTCATATTGTAATTGTGTTATCCTCAGCGGTTCTGCTGGGGACCGGGAGTTATTGATGAAATGGTTGGACACAACTATACAAGATCCAATTCAGATGGGGGACGAGACACTAGCAGAGGTTACATTGAAAGTAATGGCAATTGTCTCTCAAAGGGATCCTGCTCTGGCTTCTTCCCTGAGCCGTACACTTCCGAGGTTCATTGTCCGAAATTCCCCAAGTCAAGTTATTGTTAAAGTTGCCGCTCAATGTTTGGCATTTGTGTTGAAGTTTTTGTCTCAAGACGTCATTATTACCACCCTTTATACACTGGGAAATGTTCTTTCCTCGGGAGTTCCAGAACGTGCGTTGCAAGGTGGTTCACTAAGAGATAGGCTCCTGCCGTATGACCAACAAACCACGGGTAGTGCTATCTCTTTGGCACTGAACTCGGATGAAGAGAAGCTCCAAGTCTATGCCAGCGTGATTGAGGCGGTCGTTGGCCTAGCCAAAACCTGCAAGGACGAAAAAGTAAGACTCTCATATGTATATTTGTAGATCCTATCTAACATCATCTTTAGATTATAGCTCTCGCCCAGTCTATCCTCACCCAGAAAACTGGCAAGGTGAACCCTACAGTGGACACTCAAATAGTAATTCGAGTTGCATCCCTTGCACTGGTAGCGAATATCACAGAATTTAAATCAATCCTCAAGCTCTACTCGAAGCTTGGATCTGATGCCATTGTCAACGATGATACTAATATGCTTAGTGCTGTATGTTTATCCCCTTTGTGTCAAGTCACAGTCAACGGGCGATACTAACAGGTTACAATATGAAGATTCTGGCGGCGAGGGAGTATATCTCCAAGAACATCGAACCAGACTCTCCATTGCTCGAGGTTTACCTAACCGACCTCCTTGAGTGTATTGTCGCCAAGGGCGATGTTCAAGAGAATGAGCCTAAACGGCAATCCGATCTCGAGGTTAGTTTTCTCTTATAATTTGATTAAATCTTGCACTAATCTCGTGTATAGCTCGCTGCTCGTGACATATCACAATATTTGTCACCTCTTGCACTCCTCTTTACCAGCCACAATCTAGAGTCCATTGGCTCGATGAGTGTCGATATCCAGTCAATATGTCGTGATGCCTGGTATAACTGCGTAGTTCATGGGTTCTCTCGTAAGACAGTTCTCGCTCGTAAGTACGATACAGAGCTGCGTAGTATTGCAAAGATCAGCCCACCTTTGATTGCCGATACCCGCACAACTTTGTTGGAGAGTGATATGGAGCTTAACACTGTCCTTCGGAGGGGCATGAATGTGCCAAATACAGTTGAGCACAAGAAGAGATTAATTGAACTGCTCCCCGAGCATGCGAAGGACATTGGCAGCCTGTCCTATCCAAAGGTTATCTTCCTCGAAACTGCCTTCCTTCTAGAGTCACTTCGAGCTAGTTGCGGCAATTGCTCTGAAGTCCTTTCTTATTTCGTGGATCCATTGCTCAAAGCGGGGGATACCGCAGGCTGCATGATGACAATTGCCAATGAGGTTTGTCCAGGTAACTTGAAGCTACTCTTCCTTGCTAATACTTTCACAGGTCACGAGGATATACTTAGATAAAGCAAGAGCGGGAATGCATCCGGAATTTTCCGCTGCAATGGTTGGAAAACAGCTGGTGAAAGTCTTCACAAAATGTTGCCACAGGGTGGAGAAAGTTCATGCCGTTGCCATATCTTGTGCCGAGCGGATCATTGGTGCCATTCCATCCGCTTTGTGCCAGCAAAGCTCTCTCTATGCCATGCTTGAGCTCCTCACACTGATGTGGTGTAGCTGTCTTGATGAAGAAATTAATGAATACTCATGGAGATCCACAATGACATCTGTACGGGGAGGAGTCACCATTGAGCTCTCAGATTCTTACCCTCTAAGGAGGAGGATTTTGAAGGCATTCCACACAAATTCCCGCAAATGGGTACTTCATGTGCTGAACATGGCGCCGATGGATATCAAAGGGCTGCTTCAGGTACTCAATTGTCATCCCAGAGAAAGGCACAGAAAGCAAACTAATATCTATAGACTTATTTATCTGAGCACGATGACGACAATTCTTTTGGGCATATTTCCTTAGGGCGGTCCTTTGCTTTAACGATTGGTTCAGAAGTTCCCACGAGTGATCAGCGCCTAGGTAAAATGTTGAAAATATGCTTTCGGTATTTCAGTATGTGCTAATTGTATTTTAGCATCGCTTGATTCACTAGACGGCGCGACTGCGGCCTCGGACTTCATGAAGCAGTATACTACACGCCAGGGCTATCGACACACTGACCCAGCCCCGGAGCATGAGGTGGAGTGGCTGAGATTCATGCAGATAGGCCGTCCTGGGCAGATAATTGGAGAGGATGAGGAGACAATAGCGGTGCTAGAAAACATCCAACGTCGTGCCGCTGCTAACAAGTTTGTCGCAATTGCCGAGCAACGTGACGTCCTGCGGCGTGCAGCTGCTCTCTTGTGCCGATCCAAGAAGGTAATGATTCTCTTTTAGCAAGATATGTATATGCTAGGCTAATAGGTTACAGAATCCTCATGCACTTGTGTCCTACCTTGTCAGCATACCATTCACGATATTCACTAAGCAATCCATTAAACTGGGCATTTCCCTCTGGATGGGAATCATCAACGAAAAGCCAGGGGTGCAGTCACGAATTTTGGTTGAAGTTGCACAGCACTGGGAGGAGACTGTTCGCAAGAAGATTGGTTTATTCTCTGACAAGATACTGTAAGACTTATTTGCCAATTCATTTCATCTTCTACTAATATGTCAACCACCTAGAGCTCCAGATGCCTTCAGCATGAAAATGGAGTATGCGCCGTCTGACAAGGAGGTACTTATGAGGCAGCAACGTGATGCGCTGAACTTGATAACACCCCATCAAAAAATACTCTACATGTTGTCCAGTCACTTCCATGCGTGCCGCCTGGGAAATCCCCACATAATCAAGATATTTCAGAGGATAGTTAGGGTATCGATGGCAGGGCTTAAAGATGCAACTGGACACCCGTTGGCGCGTGAGACCCGTTTGCAACTCATTATTTTCGGGCTTCAAGTATTGCGTTTCAGCAGCAGTAGCAACACCATGAGTCACACACTACAGTACAAGCTCAAGGACCAGATTCTGTCAGGTGCTCTGTGGTGGTTCAGTAATGCGCCAAGGTCAGTGAAATGCTTACCATACGGCTCTATAACTAACACTTCTCCTTTAGTTGGACTTTTGGGGGTAACCGCTTGCAGCTCAGGTCCGAGTTACAGGCCATGACTGAGGTCATGAACTTGCTTATGCAAATGTCTCCCAAGCCGAACGAGGCGGAGTCTACATATGCTAAAGCACTTCGTCCCAGGCAAGACCTTGTATGTTTGCTGCTGGAAAACGAGCATGCACGACTCATGACCTGGCTTTACCCACTTGATAATGGGCGAAAGAATACCAATTTTGCGTTCCGATCACCAGCTGATGTAAGAAACAGTCCCTCTGAAAATTATATTGACTAATTTGCAATACGCAGAACTCGATTGCAATACTTCTTCAAACAGCTTGGCTAGAAACCCCACAGCTCGCCATTCAGCTTACGAAACGTTTTCAGTCTCCACGGCTTAGCGCGAATGTTCGCAATCTACTTCTCAGATATCCAGAACAAGTTGTTGAGACTCCAGAGGCCATCCAGCTAATTCTTGGGGGTGGGATTCCACCCGACATTAGTTTTCAGTTGAAGGTAAGAAATCTTATTGCCTCACCAACATTTGCATACTAATGAACGAAGTATCTGCTTTATTGGGCACCTGTCGACCCGATTACTGCCACAACTTACTTCCTTCCCTCGTACTCAAACAACGCATTCATACTACAGTATGCGATGCGGTCACTAGAGAGCCATAGTGTGGACACAACATTCTTTTATGTTCCACAGATTGTGCAGGCTTTACGCTGGGATGAATTGGGCTATGTGGAGCGTTTCATTCTTGAAACTGCAAAATTCTCCCAGTTGTTTGCTCACCAGATTATATGGAACATGAAAGCAAATGCTTATAAAGATGAAGAGGCCTTAGTTGTATGTGATCACTTATCTTAATGATGTAGCAGGCACTAACAACCCTTTGAAGCCTGATGAAGTCAAGCCGAAGCTTGATGTGGCAATGGAACGCCTGATTAGCAGCTTCTCTCCCATGGACAAAAGCTTTTATGAACGAGAGTTCAACTTCTTCGGCGAGGTCACCTCGATCTCCGGAAAACTCCGCCCCTATATCAAGAAATCGAAAGCTGAAAAGAAGCAAAAGATTGACGAGGAACTTCGCAAAATTAAAGTCGATGTTGGGGTTTATGTGCCTAGCAATCCTGATGGTGTTGTCATTGGTATCGATCGCAAATCTGGACGGCCGTTACAAAGTCATGCTAAAGCACCATTCATGGCAACCTTCCGCATCAAACGAACCAAAAAAGGTGATGTTGATAGCCAGGAGGAGAATCTACGCAGGGAACAACAGAATGCCCCAGCAGCCGAGCCCACAAATGAAATGTGGCTTTCTGCCATTTTTAAAGTCGGGGATGATGTCAGACAAGACATGTTGGTTTTGCAGATCATTTCAGCCTTCCGGAGCATTTACAATAGCGTGGGATTGGATGTTTATGTTTTTCCATACAGAGTCCTTGCTACAGCCCCAGGAGTAAGTACAAAATCTGCTTCTTATCTGAAGATAATATGGCTAACATGTATTACAGTGTGGTGTTATTGATTTGATCCCGAAGTCAATCTCTAGAGATATGCTTGGTCGTGAAGCCGTCAATGGTTTGTACGACTATTTTACCACCAAATATGGCGGGGAGGATTCCATTAAGTTCCAAGAGGCTCGAAATAACTTCGTCAAGAGTATGGCCGCGTACTCGGTCATCTCCTATCTCCTCCAGCTGAAGGACCGACACAACGGAAATATCATGATTGACGATGCCGGACATATTATCCACATTGATTTTGGGTTCTGTTTTGATATTGCTCCGGGTGGTATTACATTTGAACGAGCACCATTCAAGCTCACCTCGGAGATGATTGCCGTAATGGGGGGTAGTCAAGAGTCTCAGCCCTATCAATGGTTCGAAGAATTGTGTGTTAAGGCATTCCTAGCTTGTCGCCCATATGCCGATAAGCTTGCTGCATGTGTCAAGGTTATGTCTGCTAGTGGGTGAGTTTGTGATACAGAATACTTTGTGGCGTCTTGTACTGACTTATCCCAGGTTGCCTTGTTTCAAGCCTGATACTATCCAAAATTTCAATGACAGGCTTGTTTTGGACAAGAATGAGAAGGAAGCGGCTGATTTCATGAGAAGCCTGGTTAAGAAGAGTTACAGCAGTTACTCCACCAAGGGATACGACCAGTTCCAGCTGCTCACTAACGGTATCCCTTATTAAGCTACCGGCGTATTTGCCTCGTTTGGCCGTTTCTAATACCCTATTTAATTTAATGGATTTTTGGATTATTAGTTACCTTGAGAGGTGAATATAATTCGTTCGTTTTCCTATCCTAAGAGGATGTCACAATCAATTCTATAAATAGCTTAAAATTGACAGATGCCATGATTTACCAAGGTGACTTTGGTCGAGTGTGGAGCTTGGCAGGCCTCGACCTGGCTTGGTTGTCTGATTAAGGGTCTCGTTCACTCTACCCTGCAAGTCCGAGCTTCTTGACAGCCTTATCGACTCTCATCGAGGAGGATGATTGAACCAGACTTGTCTGCCCTCCACCGCCTCATGTCATTTCGGCCCGACAGTAGCATAGGTGTACATTCCCAAGTCATGAAGATTTGCCTACCACAGGGGAATAGGTGCTGGAAGTAGTGCAAATGAAAATCCTGTGTTTATCTGTCTGGCCCGGCAGTCTTGTCCTTCGCACTCACCTGACGTGCACTGGTAAGAAGCAGCCATTTTCTTGGTGCCGAACTCCGTTCAAGTTGGCATGCTATCAAATCGATTCAGCTCACAACTCCAATATTAATATTTACAAGGTAGTCACGTTCCCAATTGATATCAAAATCTACGTAAATTACCCCATACTTAATACAAGCGGGACTGGGAGATCGGAAATCGGTATTAGAGAGGTTTTGCACCCTTGCACGTAGATATCTTATGTATAATCCATGTTGCGCACTTTAAGCCCTGAAAGCAAAAGGTTGCGAAAAAAGGAAGGTTTTGGAACTCCATATTGCTCGTCCTATCTCCCCTTAGTAATCATCGACACGCAATGTACATAACATGACGACCTCAGATAACATGCTTATGTTGGCGATAATCCTGAGAGCACGCTACATTGATGCGCTTGCAACGGACTTATCCGATGATGATGATGAAGATACACCCCAATACCAAGCTCCTACCACCTATGAGTAGAAGAACTGGTCACTACCATTACTTCCGTCGTCAATCTTATGACTGTATATATAAATTTGACGGAAGTGATGGTAGATATGCAGAGGATGAAGAGTTTTTTGATACCAAGAGAATAGTCTAACCTTCTTAAGATGTTTGTTATTAAAAGATCGGGCCATTGAAGATGTCTGGATATCATTGTCGTCTGAATATCTTTTAATCCCTGCCATCCTTAAAGCATGAACCCAGCAGGCTTAGTTAGTCGCGTTACTGGTTACAAGCTATTCCTCTCTAATAAAATGGAGTGAATGTAGGAAGTCTGTAAATACTTCGCTGGGTTTGCTTGACATAAATAACTCTCAGTGGGACGTCTTTAGCCTAGCTAATATCCATTATTGCAATAGGTAACTTTGTAGGTATCGCACGATAACCCCACATTCGTTATAAGCATCTGATGTGACTACATGAAATGCCTTAATAGCAGCCTCTTGTATGGAGACCATGCCAGATCTAGAGCGTCTTTTGCTAACCAGACTTAGCTTACAGTACTAGAAATTATCTGAAGTCTCTTCACAAGAAAAGAAAAGAAAACTCTCGTGTAGGCCTTCCTTTCTAACATGCTCAGAGCGAGGACTGGGCGCTGGAAACTGGACACCTCGAGTATAATTACCCTTAGCTTTAGTCAACATGTGAAAGCTTAGCAGGCATGTTGACGCTTTCAGGTAACCGTAAGATATGCAATAGGAAGGCAGAATTACATAGCAACCGACATTATTAGTTCGGTTGGGGTCTTATTTCTGAGTTCTTGCGGTACTGTGCATGTGTTGAGCTACATCTCTCTTTATGCTAATATATATGTATGTACTAAGTAGGTTTGTTTCCTTGCACGGGCGGTGAAATAATAAACAACATAGTTCTATAAATTTTTGAGGCGAGAGCTTGAAGAGCATATGTTAGGGTAAAGGCATAGCTACATAGAATACTATTCCTTGAGAATATTAAATAGCTACCAGTGATAGATACGAAACTACAAGCTGAGGATGAATGTCTTCCGGTTGGCTTGGGTGGAGGTATTAGGCTATGATTTCTGCTTTATATTTTTGGCATTTGCAATTGCCCAAAACATGGAGCAACCGAATTGGAGTAACCCTTGCAAATATTGCCGAAAGAAGTACAATATATGAAAATTGAAATCTATAATATCCTTCCTATGAAAGCAACAAATGAGCGAATAAATAAGTAGTATCTCCCATATACTACAAGTTCTAACTAGGCCTTTGTCTGATAGGAGTCATTCCAATGATATCTTAACATATGAGAAAAAGAAAAAAAACCAAGTCTATAACTCGGTATTTTCACTTCCAACAAAAATATTCCATCAAAAGCTATAAACTCTCGCATCAGGTTAAAACAATATAAGATGATTTTGTAGGCAATTGAAAATTAACTGGAAGACTTTCTCTACACAAATCAAGCTGAATATAAATTATTGGGTACTGCTTCTGTAAAGCACTAATATAGCTTGGGACTGTTGTAGCTAGTGTTCTTTTCAATATTGTATCAGAGACATCTTTTGACCGTAAGAAATAAATTGAGAATATTCCATCCGAATACAACCAATTCTCTCTTGCACTTTTATTGCATTGGTAACGTAAGGATGTTGTTGAGGACGATAGTGTGTTGTATCTGGAACATGTTCCATTAAGCGAAAAATCCAGTGGCATTTCAAAATATTTTCTCCTTGGTTTATCTGCACGTCATCCTGTGAATGTCTGGTTGCCCGGACAGTGGGGCTCGCTGCTCTTTCTGGGTTTCGAGGATCCCTTTGATTATATCCAAGCATGTGACTCAGTTCAGTTTATGACTGTCCAACGATAGAGATGTTTATGGTAATGATGGCATTTGCAGCAAACAGTGTTTATCCAGGACAATTCGCCGCTGTTTTGCCACCGTCAAAGCTGGCATCTGAAGTCTTAATGTATGTACAGCCATTTCGACCATTCCAGTGTCAGGTATTGAGGCTCCAGACCTCCTTGTTTCGGTCTTGATTTCATTCGGGATTTGTAATCCCCCTTATATTTTACCCCACCGCCGACATCGAGCCAGTCACAGTTACCGATCTATTTTATGTTGTTCCAGTTGTGTTGAGATTAATGGCCTTTGCCCTTCCTTTCTTTTCTTTTCATTTAACTACATTCTATTGCAATTGCCATAGCCCGTTTACGTTCCCGAACCCACGCCGTCGGGTTGGAATTCATCTGCAAACCCCGCATCTCCGCAATTCCATGCAAATCACAAATCACGCAGTGAACGGCATATACTTCTGTACGAACGCACCAAGATCAATTCTATCCTTTAATATATCTCCGTATTCAATTTCTGTTTGGTTTCGCTTCGTTGATGATCGTGTCTCCGCCCCGGCTGAAGTACCCTCCCACGTACGTGGACGACGCAAGAGGCATAGTGTTTGCCGTGGATCTAGCCACTGCAAATTCATCTGCCCTCGTTCATGCATATCCCAGCTGACCAGGTTTTCCTGCTGCAGTCCTCAAACCCGCAGCAGCAGCCAGCCTGTTCGATGCGAAACGGCTTCCATACGAATTCTTTCCTTTTTCCCCAAGAAAAATGTTTTTGCGTGGATCCCCCACGGCGGGCCTCCCCCCTGGTCGCGAAGAATCGTCGAATCGACTCTCGAGTTCGGCCTCTTCGAAACAGCTGACGGGGTCTGATTTGTGCAGTTGATTGAAGTGAAGCGTGTTGCGGCGTACCCATGCTTTATTGCAACCTGTGTATGCGGGCAACTTCACCTCCGAGGCCTTGAGTCTAACTGATCTCCTCTGGCTTCCCCAATCGGCTTGGAGGAAAGCTTCGCCCTTCCAAGCTGTACATTTACACACGAGCATCCTCAGTCGTCGAACGTCGATAGCGTTAGCTGCACTGCTTTTACTTATCGTTCCGACCCAGCGGTGGAGCAGTGTACAACACATACACGCATATAAGATAAACGCGGGACTGTCTAGTAGCTTGAGCACCAGATTGTTAAGCGTCGGCATCACTTCATGTCAAACAACCTCCTCCGAGTCACATTGTAACATCGGGGAAACCACTCATTTAATCTCTAGCTCTGGGTCAAGCATCACAAGGAATTATATTTCGATTCTCATTCACCCAGGCATTCAATCAGCCCTGCCGTAAACACGGGATCCTTACCATTCACCTGCATCTGCATCCGTCATTAGTCTTATCTTCTTCTCGTCGGGTTCTTATTCATAACATTCCCCGGCCTTCAAATCCTATTCAACTGCAGGAGTTTTTTAGCGAGAAGCTTGCGTGACTGGCAACAATGGAAGCATTACTCTCGTCCGCGTTCGACTTACTGTCTTCATACGACCCAATACACATCCGCAGGGGCCTGCGGAACTTAGATGGCTTACTGGCCAAGATGTGCCTTGCCCCGGCTGTAGAAAAGGAATTATTAGGCCCAAACAGGAAGCCGGAGGACCCGGTATTCAGAGAATTTATCAAGCTACAAAACGGATTTGAGTGGAATGGTACGTCGAAACACGCCCTTTCATGAGTGGAGAAACTGTAGGAATAAGGAGGATCTGGACTGATCAATCTATAGTTGCAATCAGGTTGATCTCATGTTTGGAACGGTTACTAGGCAAGAAGAATAGTACGTACATATGTCCGGTTGTGTGATGTGTAAGGTAGGATTATAATTGAACTGACTGTCCGATTGACAGGTACTCAGACTAACAATCTGATACTATCATCACTTGACCTGCTTCAAGGGCTGTTGCTGCTTCACCCCCCATCACGACATCTATTTGCACGAGAGATACATATGAATGTGGGTTCTGGTCGACCACAGAAACCTGCATGCGTCAACCGGCGTGCTGACTTGCTTGCTTTGATGCTATAGGTGCTTCTAGATTTGCTTGATGCAGGAAATAGTGGGCCGGTGCAATGCACAACACTTTTGACGCTCGTCACTGCATTACTTGACAAGCCACAGAACACTCGGGTAGTTTCTTACATAGCTCAATAATCTTTTATCACATGTCTAACTCAGCCTCACAGACATTCGAAGCCCTCGAGGGCCTCCCAACAGTAACGTCCCTGTTCAAAAACCGGAGTACCTCTCGAGACGTCAAGCTTAAATGCATCGAGTTCCTCTACTTTTATCTGATGCCCGAAACGACGATATTGACATCTAAACCATCCACCCCGAATCGTGAGGGAAGGAAACGGGGCTCCTCAACCAGTTCATCTGGATCGTACACAGGTACACAACATATAAGAACGACAGAAGAGAAGCAGAAGTTACTTGGTGAATGGTTAACAAATGTGGAGGATCTTGTTGCTGATTTGAGGGAAGGAACGCCGTTCGCTGTATGAAATTGATGAATTGGGCAACCCACGGCGTACTGATTGGCGTTCATTCCAGGGTAATGATTGTGCTACTTTTAAATGTGTGGTTCTCTGTCTCTATGGTCCCCGCTTTTACTGTTCTTTGCTCTCTTTGCTGGGTTCACTCGCTTTTGCCTTTTTTTGGGGGAGTTTCGCTTTGACTTGCTTGACAGGAGAATTTGGAGCACTTTGGGTTGGGATACTGCGTACTGTATAGTATACGGCATTGCTTGCTTTATCTTAATTGATGGACGATTGATGTATGTATGTATGGGCATCTGTCGTAGATACAGAGGCAAGTTGCAAAAGGAAACCGCAGCATCGACAATTGAGTCATTTTCTTGAGATGATCTATGAACGCATACCTGGCCAGACTGGAAGGAACTTGTGCAATGACGTTGCAGAGGTAAACAAGTCAACAGTCGGTTCCTGCCAAGACCTAGCATAGCTTGCCATTGTGAAACGAACTGCGGGGAGCAGGAGGGGGAGGGGTATGGAGGGAATCTTCAGTTTGCTTCTTCCCGTCCTTATATGGATCCTGGGATCTAGTATTGGTGCTACCACAAGTTACACATCAACCTGCTCTTGTCTCGGATATAAAGCCAGTGATCTTTCAGGACGGCAGATACATTAAATAGACGTTTGAAGCAGATCACAGGGCATCAATCGGTTAAGATGGTCTTGGAAGTCCCGCTTTATAGGCTACAATGTGGTATGTTCTCTTATATCCAGCCCTCCTGTCCAGTGGGCTGGAGCTTTTGGTAGTTGTATTGGTGCTAATTTGATGTACAGGTGCCAATTCGTATGACTGGGGTACGTTGAAGCTCCGCCTCAGAATTCTACAGGCTGGGTACTGGTTAGAGAGTAGGGTGTATTGATGGGAATGGTGATGGTGGTGGGTGGTTCACAGGCAAAGTCGGCTCCGACTCCGCCGCAGCACGATTCGCAGCAGCTACCAATTTCCAGATTGAAGAAGATAAACCCTACGCTGAAGTACCTCTCCTCTTCCTTCCCTCATACAGGGAAACTTTTCTAACTTCTCTTCCCTCAAATCAGCTATGGATGGGCACTCACCCCTCCAACCCCTCCAAAGACGTCTCCACTAACCGCCCTCTCCTCAACATTCTTCAAACAAACCAATCTCTCCTCTCTTCCTCCGTCACCGAGAAATATGGCCCAAACTTACCCTTTCTCTTCAAAGTTCTCTCTATCCGAAAAGCTCTCAGTATTCAAGCCCACCCGGACAAGACACTCGCTGAGCACCTTCACGCCCAAGACCCGAAAAACTACCCCGATGATAACCATAAACCCGAAATGGCAATCGCCGTGTCTGAGTTCGATGGATTCTGCGGATTTAGACCTCTGGAAGAGATCGTTTCATTTCTTAAGACCGTTCCTCCACTGAGGAGATTAGTCGGTGAGGACGAATCCGATGCCTTCATCAGCGCTGTCTCTGGGAAAGAAACCAGCACCAACGAGTCTGACATCCGGAGCAATAAATCCGCCTTGCGCTCTCTCTACGGTAAACTCATGTCCGCTTCTAACGATACCATAACCACCTGCTCCCAGGAACTTCTCGACCTAGCCACCACCCACCCCGGCTCCCTCCCAGCCACTAACAGCGGCCAGGTCTCCTCGAAGTCCCTCTCAGAGCTTCTCATCCGCCTAAACTCACAATTCCCAAACGACATAGGCTTATTCAACACCTTCCTCCTCAACTATGTGCGTCTCCACCCAGGGGAGGCAATGTTTCTACGCGCAAACGAACCCCATGCGTATCTGTCTGGTGACATTATGGAATGCATGGCCTCGTCAGACAACGTAGTCCGTGCAGGTTTCACTCCTAAATTCAAAGACGTCAAGAACCTCATTGATATGTTGACGTATAACTATGCTTCCCCCAAGGAGCAGAAGATGACCCCCACCCCGTTCAGAGGGACAAAACATAGCATCCTCTATGACCCGCCGATTGATGAATTTAGTGTGTTGAAAACGGAATTGAGAGGGGAAGAGTGGGAGGTTGTTCCAGGGATTGAGGGGCCGAGTATATTGATTGTAGAGAGGGGAAGGGGTTGGATTGAAGTGGGCCCGAAGAGGGAGGAGTTGATGGAGGGGTGGGTATACTTTGTGGGAGCGACGGCGGAGGTGAAGTTGGAGGCGGATTTGGGGAACGGGTTGGTAGTTTATAGGGCGTTTTGTGAGGTGGGGAAGTAGAGGGGGTTTTGTTCAGGGAGCCAATTTTATTTCTTATCAGTTTTGCCCTCTGGAGTGCTGGCGAGGAGGATATCTAAGACAGTGCAATACGATGGCTTGGCTTGAACAACAGTATCATGTGTGAAAAAATTGGGTTTCGTGATATAATGAGGAAACCTGCAAATATCCATCCTACGTATTTTGCAATAAGGAGACAGGGAAATGACACGACACGAGGCCTTCCGCTTCGCGTGTACTGGAGCTCCTTTCAACGTAATAGTAGTAGACTACTACAGTAGGTAGTCCAGTGAGTCCCAGTGCTAGTGCGAAGCCAAAATCTGTAGAACTGGGCTTCAGGGTAATAAACTCAGATTTCCTATGCCAAACAATAGATATCACAAAGCAAAAAAGGCCCAACTAATACCCTAACCATACACCTCCATCTCAAACCTACACCTCGAATATCTCCCCCACCCTCCCTGCCCACTCCACCCCGCCCTCCCCGGCACCATCGTCAAATCCAGCCTATATCCCCTCCACTTCTCCAACCCCTTCTTCAACTCCAACAACCTCTCCTCTCTTCTCTTCCACTCCGCCTCCTGTGCCTCCTGCCCTGCCCTTTCTTCATCATCTGTACTTGGTAGAAAATCCTCATCATCTTCAATACTTGAAAAATTGCCCAGAAACTGTACTTCCTGGAACCCTGCCTTCTCAGACATCATCCTCCTATGACCTTTCTTTGGCTCCTTCGATTCCTCCAACAACGTTTCCAGCTCTTTCACTCGTCGCTTAAGTTTTTGGTGTTCGACGTCCTCAAGGGTGTCGAGGATGTCGTCATCAGCTTGCATTGAACCTGTTCCCCGGCGGAACTCTGTAGACCGATTGCGGAGGTCCTGGATATGCTTCTTTAGCTCGGTATTCTCTATTTCTAGGGAGGTAGATTTTTTCTGTGCGGTCTGAGAGAGGATATCTGTTTCCTTATATAGATGCTTTAAGGCGCTATGGTCCTTCTCCCACCCAGCAACCTGCGCTTCAAGTTTCTTCACCATTGTCTCAAGTTTTTCTACCTGCGCATCCTTCTCCTTAACCTTTGCCTCGGCAGACTCCCGTGCTGCGCCTTCAGTAACGTGCCTCTCAGTGGCTCTCTCAAATTTCATTTTCAATTCCTCGGCTTGTGTGATGAGGGAGGCGTTCTTAGTCTTGGATTCAGTTAGTTGGATTTCTAGAGTGGTCTTGCGGGCTTGTAGGTCAGAGAGGGATTTGCTGGATTTATCTATGTCGAGACGGAGTTTTGATATTTCCATTTCCATAAACTCGATGAGGTCTTCTTTTGATTTGAGGAGGTCGGCAGTATCCTTTGTTGGGGAGTTGTTTGGGGATGCGGTGGAGCGGAGCTCTGAGATGGTTTTGTCTTTGGAGGAGATTTGGGAATTGAGGAGGTTGACTTGCCGTTTAGCTGTCTCGAGTTCGGAACTCTAGAAATAGGTAATTAGCATACAGCATTTTGAGCCATGGGTAAGGCTGTTCTTGTACAGACCAACTTCTCCAATTCCGCACCTTTCTCCACCTTCTCTTTCTCCATCTCAACTGTCTTCCGCCTTAGCCCCTCCATTGCACATTTTAATTCTTCAATTTCCTCTACAATTTCCTCCTTCTTGACAAGCTCAATACCTAGCCTCTCTCCATGCTCCCGTAATGCCTTCACCTCAACTTCCAGCTTCTCATTGGCTTCGGTCAGCATTGAGATGGTTTCCGCCTGTTTCCTGTAGATGTCAGGGGCCATTTCCCCAGGTGATAGGTGATTGGGTGAGCGTGCTGCACCGGAAGATCGTAGCAGCTCGGCTGATGAGATCGACGGGCGGCGAAGGGCCTGCTTCAGGTCTCGGTTGGCACTGAAGGAGGCGGCTCGGGAATGGGATGCTCGAGCTGCGGAGGTCATGGGACGTGGGGGTTCCGCTTGGGGGGTGGTTGGTGCTTCTTCGGGAACGGTAGGCATATCCCTATTGATTTCCCGAGGCCAGTCAATATTTCATGGTACAAATGGGAAGGGCGGGTTGTACTTGTTGTCCTCCTTTGCCCCTTCCTTCTGCTCTTCAGCCCTTGGCTCCTCCTTTTTCACTTCCTCCTGCCCCTCCTTAAGGGCCTCTGTAGCTTCAACATCCGGCGTAGGTTCTGACTCCGGGGCAGCAGGAGTGGGAGCGGTCGTCTCCTTTTCCTCTTTCTCTGGCTCTGTTGTGGCACCGGCATTCTCTCCAACAATTTCCTCGGCTTTCTTCTTGCCCTTCTTCTCCTTTTTGCCTTCAGAGCCTTCAGCTTTGTCCTTCCTCTTCCCTCCAGCCTTCTCCTTCTGCTTCTTCAGTTGTTCTACCTGGTGCAAGAGAACAGGTGTCAGTCTGTGCTTCCGGGGGTGGAGAGTATATTGACCTATGGATTGACTTACCCGCCTCCGAGCTGCAGCAAGCTTATCTGCCTTTTCTTTGCTCTCGTCCGCCATGGTATTTGGTATCTGCGACTCGGGCTTCTAACCATTCAAGCTTGGTGGGGTGAGGTCATGGGCAAGCGCCAAGCGAAGCACCCTCACACCGAAGCAGTAGATGCCAGGGCCGCCGGCGGTTCCGAGTATCAAAAATGGCGGAATAACCTTGTGAACAATTATTTATTAGAGCGGCGGCGCTAACAATTTATCCCCAGAGTTCGTTTCAGATATTTAAGGTGGCGGGGTTGCTCTAATGATGCTAGAATGCGAGTTGTCGATGTGTGTATGGTGGATGTAAGTAACATTCATGATATTCGTGAATACAATCAATGCCTGTGTGTTCTTTTTTTCTATTTCTTTGGGGTAGGCATTACGAGAAGGAAGGTAAATAGAACTAAATATTTGTGTTTTACGATACCATATGCGTGATGTGTTTAACGACGTAGATAGCAACATATACAATATATAAGAGTACAGGTATACTGGCACTCCTGCGGACTGATCACGAGGTCAAGCAATGAATGCTCTTACAGTATCAATCGGACTTTTATTGGTATATATAACTCTCTCTCTGTGTAATTCCCAATACTCCCTTTTGGCCAAAAGCTCAATATGTAAATGTAAGCATCTTCCCCTCACAAGTATTAAAATATTACAAAAAAAAAAAAACTCAGCGGGTGCCCCCAGTAGGCTAAAAATCTCTCCACCCAGCCGCTCCCAAGCAAATATCAACACCTTTTGCATGCCCCAACCCCACCAATCCAACTCCTCACACCTCCCTCGCACCATACTTCTCCCTATACTCCCTCATCCTCCTCTTCTGCTCCGCCCCCACCAACCCATCCCCGTCCTTACCCTCCACCAAATCCTCCAAACTCAAGATACTCCAGACACCACATCCCACCTCCCCTTTCACCTCCGCAATCGCACTCTTGCCCTTCTCCTCCCTACCAACTACGGTCTCCATCCTATCCAGCGCCACCACGATCCCCACCACCACGCCCCCCAGCTTTCTTATGAGGGCTACACTTTCTCGTATCGCTGTCCCAGCAGTGATCACATCGTCTACAATCAGCACCCTCTTGCCTTTTGGATCCATCCCAACAATCACGCCCCCTTCGCCATGGTCCTTTGCTTCCTTCCTGTTGAAGCAGTACCCTATTCCCGCCGCGCGGGGTTCGAGCTCGCCGAGCTTGAGGGCAGCGATGGCTGCGAGGGGAATGCCCTTGTATGCGGGCCCAAAGATGACGTCGAATGGGAGGGAATCGGCGGTGGTGGGGAGGAGGTTGGTGAGGATGGCTTGGGCGTAGGCGATGGCGAGGGAGGACAGTAGCGACGAGGTGTGGAAGGCCCCTGCGTTAAAGAAGTACGGAGAGGTGCGCCCGGATTTGAGCGTGAAGGTACCGAATCGAAGGATTGACGAGGTAAGGCAGGTGTGCAAGAAGGACTGCTTGTACGGGGCGAGAGGGGAGGCCATCTTGAGGTGCACGCGCTTATGATTGGTGAAAGATAAGATATTGGTGGAGAGGGGGAAGAGGTGGGGCTGCCAAGAAAATAAAACCAGACTGCATACTTCGGAACCAGACTAATACTTCGTAAACATCAGCGCCAAACTCTCATGTGTTTTCGCATGGCTACGGGGATACTTAGATTATACATTGTAGGCTTGGTTAGGCCGGACGGGGGGAACACATGGGGGCTTCAATGTTGGGAATATCATGCTTTCCGTAGCGGGCTGTAGATCCGCAAGCATCTCACAAAAATGGGATGGAAAACTCAAAAGCGACTCGGGGATTAACATTAACCATTTTTTTGTATCGAAATCATGTGGGTGGATACTATAACTATCCGGTCAATTCGAAAGCTCATTGAGTCGCTGTCTTGGTGGGGTAGTCTAGTAGACGGCTCTGAGTGTTGGTATCGGAGTTGAGGGTAACGACAATCACAAGTTTGTCGCTAAGCGATTCCAAAGGTTCCCCCCCCCGCCCGACGCCCCATTGAGGGGGTGCTCTCTTTTTGATTTAAACATTTCTAGCTCTACATTTTTGAAAGGACATAAACAACACTACCTAGCCAGGAACTACTGTATTAGATAGTTTGGATGAAGCTAGTCTAGTGGGTCCGTAAGGTTAAAACCTTCAGACCCGACCATTCCTAAGCATGATCATGATGAGAATACATCAGATCTTCCAGCAGTATTCTTCTAGGTTATGATCCGGTGACGCTTGATCTTTATATCTACATCTTCATTTTTTTCCAGACCACTTCACTGCAAGATGCCTAACTCAAATGGAGTCGACATTACGAAAATCATCAAACTCAATGGAACAAACTACCAGGATTGGGCTGATGATATGCGTTCTTTGCTCATTTTAAGGGATCTCTGGGACACCATGCATGACGATATCCCACCTATAGTTCAAGTTCAAGAGAGAGTCATATGGAATAAACGACAACAGCATGCTCATTCTTTGATTCATTTATCCTGTGAACGTGACCAAGCTCGTTTATGTGCTAATGCGAGAACAGGTATTCAGGCATGGGAAATCCTTTCAGCGAGATATGCCTCGAATGACGTCACAAATGTTATGAGACTAGAAGAGGCATTCGGACAAGCACGAAAGTCCAGGCAACAAACTATGGAGCAGTGGATAGGTCAAGTATCTGCACTAGCTACTCAACTAATCAGTGTAGGTGTAGAAGTACCGGACAACAGGATAGCCCATAGAATTTTGAACGGTCTGGGAGAAGAGTTTATGAACCTAAAACACTCATTACGTGCAAGAAGCGGACTATTAACTGTTGATGTGGTATCTCAACAACTATTGGCAGCAGAAAATGACTACAAGATGTTGTCCAATACACAAGTCCAAAATATCCAACAGGTTATTACTACTGGAGGAGGAAGCGTCAATACTACAAGCTATCAAGTAGCTTCAAGACAAATCACCTCTGGATCAATGCACGGACCAATGGCCACAGCTATGTCTAACATAACTACACTATCCTACTGCACTATACCTTCCTGCCACTGTGGAAGTACTAACGTTATTACTACCCCAACAAACCAAGGCCCTCAACATACTAATAACACCCACAACTGGAGAATAGAACCTTATGCAAGATGAACTACAGGACCAGCATGCGGAATATGCGCAAACTATGGTCACAGTGAAGAAATTTGCTGGATAAAATACCCTCATCTTAAACCGAAGTGGATGATAGAAAAGGAAGAATGGAGAAGACAGAAAGCTCCTCAGAATCGAAGCCAAATCCCTTACATTCCAACCACTCATCCCCCCACTTCCGCACACTTGACTCAAGCAGATGATCATCAAAGAAGTACTAACTCTTCTAAATACCAAACAGCCTATCAGGACCCAAGTTTTCTCTCAGGACCTTCACCAGATCAACTCTCTCATCAAGCACAACTACACACAAACAAGCCAACATTCGATAGCTCTATCTTTATGGGTCCAAGCTCTACAAACACTGACTCACACCATATAGCGGGCTTCACATCAGCTTTGAGGGGAAAGGACTGCTTTACAAAAGAATTTGCATACTCAGTAGAAAGCAGGAAGGGAGAAACAATAAATGAAGGAGGCATAAACCCTGGCGATGAACCAGGTAAATGGCTGGTAGACAGTGGGGCCTCAAGTCATTTTTCCCCATTCAAGCATCTATTCGTCTCTCTCCTACCATGCAAACCTCCCGTAGAAATACTTACCGGTAACGGCTGGGTATACTCTTACTTTTATGGCACAATCCCCCTCATCCTACTAGTCGAAAGAAAGATAATATACATCAACCTCGACAATGTCCTCTATGTTCCAAGCCTACAAACAAAGGTCAACCTTTTCTCAGTACCAATACTAACAGACAAAGGCCTACACTGTGACCTTGGCCCAATTGACTGCAAATTCACATTGGACGGAAAAATATTAGCTAGCGGAACAAAGATAGGAAACTCTTGGTGGCTGGATGCAGATATAAGATCACATGAGATATGCATGACTTTACGGGATGACACAGAAAATTCCAAGAACTCAGAAACTATTGAGATATGGCACCAATGACTAGGCTATCTAAATAAAAGGGACATAGAAAGACTGCAAGAACTAGCAACAGGTATTCATATCGGTGACCCCAAAATACCCTGCTCAAAGATTCCATGCACTAGATGCTTAGTCGGTAAAGATCATAGAAAAATATCAAGGATACCAAGAACCAAAGCAATGAGACGATTGGAGATAATACATATTGACATCTGTGGTCCCATGCAACTCCCAGGTTTAGTTAGTGACTATGCCTATTTCTGTGTTTTTGTTGATGATTACTCAAGATACGTCTGGGTTTACTGCCTTAAAACCAAAGATGAAATAAGACAAGCGTTCAAAGAATTCCGAGCCATCCAACAAAACTTTACGGGACTGTCAATCCTAATCGTATTTGGCGATAACGAACAAGCTATGTTACAACATGAATTCCAAGCCTGGATGGCAGGACAAGGAATACAACACTATACAACTCAGACATACTCACCAGAATAAAACGGCCTAGCAGAAAATGCTATTAAGCAAATTGTTCACAAAGCATCCTCCATGATGTGGGCTCCAAAAATTCTGGTAGGATTTTGGCCTGAGGCATGTCGAATGGCAGCCTACCTAAAAAACCGCTCCCCACATAAAACTATAGGGTGCACTCCTTACGAACTATGGTATGGACAAAAGCCAGACCTCAGCCACCTTCGTATCTTTGGATGTCGATGCTACGCTCATTTGGAAGAACAGCATAGAAAGAAATGGGACAGCCACACTATTGAAGCAGTCTTTTTCAATTACTTCAACTCTGAAGGACTATATCTTATCTATGACGTCAATAAGCGCATTTTGATAAAGAAAAGAGATGTGACATTTTATGAGAATATCCTAGGACACCCCAGCATGTTTCAGTATGGAATCGCTCCTGGATACAATATTTTGGGTCTAAGAGTAGAAGAAGATGAAATAGCAACACACACTGAAGAAGGATCAGAGACGGTGGAAGTGGTGGAACAAGGTCTCATTGAAGGAACAGAACAATGGTTAAGGGAATTGCGTCCTGGAGGAGATGATACGCTGTATTTGTCCCTAGCTAGTTTGAAATTAACTGATAGAACTGTATTAGATGAGAGTACAATACATACAGACACAGAAAATGGGGAGGATGATGATGATAAGGGAAATGTTGCAGTGGTATCAATGGTTTCGGAGAAAATTATGGGGTATGCAAGAGAGGCTTTGCGGGAATGGAAAGCAAAAAGAATGGCAAATGTACTAGCGGCAGGCATCGGGTA
>WHUX01000700.1:0-13468 GCA_015179025.1 Terfezia claveryi
AACGTCACAAACAAGTAGGTGACAGAGAAGTAAGGAAGAAACAATTCAACTGGGAGAAGCAAGATGTACGCAAGAAAGAACCTTGAAGAGAGAAGGATATTACGAGAGAAGGAGTGCTAGGAGGAGTAGGAAAGGTTAAGAGATATGGAGATTGCGGGGGACGCGCCTCGGTATGGGGATGCGGGAGAAGGATAAACTAGCAAGAAGTGTGGGTGACATAAGAAAGAATGAGGGCGCAGAGGAGAACGGTAAGTGGTATAGGTGGGACCAGGAAGGCGATGGTACCCACATAGGGGAACGCCAAAGGCAGACGTATTGCGTCAGGGACGCGGGCAAAATCAGGGACGTGGGCAAAATCAGGGACGTGGGCAAAATCAGGGACGTGGGCGAAATATTCCTGTGTCCGGAAGCTAAGTTTTGCAATATGGGGTCGGGTACGTCCGACGCATGGGACGCAAATATTATTTTTGCTGATGTGATGGCAGCTGACCCTTACTCTCTCGCCGTTTTTTCCCCATCAGTAGTGTGTGACTTTCCGTCCGTTTCCTCCCCCGTGCCATATGTAGGCTTAGTACCTAGTTCGTGGCAATCATATCCGACCGCCCTACGCCCAAGGGAAAAGTGCTCAGGGATTGTTACATTGGCAGGGGTAATCCGTGAGCATGTAATTTTGTTCTCCTAGAATATATCGTCAGTGATAACAAGTCGTCTCTGGATGGTGGTTGTATCATGCCTATCAGTCACTTGATGTAGGGGCCCGCTGAGGTGGAGTGGGGATGCGTCCGACATATGTAATTCGCAGCTTCCGCCCGCGAGGGGCAGTGCAACCAGACTAGCCCCCTCCCTAGTCTGGTTGGCACAATACCCTCCTCTTCCTACCAGACCAATACTTAACGACACAAATAGTCCCTTACAGAACCTCAGCATAGGTACCACTACTTGTTTCAATAACTCACGCCGGAAACCCCAATACGAATTGTTTCATCTGTCGAATAGCTGGACATAACAGTTTAGGAGCCTCTGAAAGAAGGTTCATCCGATTATCACTAGAAAGCGTTGGACAAGTATATATAGTTCGGTTCCCCTATATTTCCAATTGTAAGCCAATCCCGAGATTTCACCTTCTCGAACTGCGTATTGACTCTGGCCTCCAGTCCATCCATCTTCCACATCGCACCCAAAATGCCTGCCCCAACTGTCAAGTACCCCATTCGAGATACCACCACTCTCACCTCATTGGGCTACAACTTTAATGGACCAGCTCCTCCTGCTATACCACCATGCCCAGGTCCTCCACCAAACAGGCCTCTTCCTCCTACTCCTGCTAAATAGGAGACGATCTCCACAATTTCCTAGCATCATCACGCGGGATGTACAATTTCGTTGAAACATCATTACGACAGCGATCATGCGCAAAACATGGCGACATTCTCCTATGTACGAATTACGGCTTTGAATTTATTTTTCGGGCGGACGGCCATGGGAACAGCATGCATTACGGGCGGTTTTACATACTAATACTGGGTCTCCTTACTTTTTTTATACGAGTTTATTCCACTTCCCTAGGGAGAGATGTTAGAATGGTTTGGCTGGTCCAGCTTTATTTTTGTTGCCCATGAAACCCACCTCTCATTGGTCGGCAATCAAATGTGCCTATCACTGATCCTTGGGAAGGCAATCGTCATAATTTTGCTTATCATATCGGATACTACATTCTTATTTGCTGCCTACTATTGTTTTCCGTCTTTGCCAGTGCTGGTACACATCTAAGGAATTTGTAATATATGCATATCCTGTTTCTTTCCCTTTTTTTTCTGCTTTACTCTACATTTTGCTTTAATACTTTTATCCGGTGTCATCGTAAAGGCGTTCAAATATTGTCACCTGGTCTGCTTGAAACTCATCACATATTTCAATTTGCTCATATTTGCATAGTATAGTCACAACGAATACCATTTGACTTAGCTCTAAGCGCTTACCAAGCTTTCCTGTGACAAGAACGAAGAGACATAGCATGCGAGGTAAATAATAAACGCAATCCTTTGGTGATAGCTTTCATTCCCCACAATTCTGCCCAGTCATGACGTATTCACAAGGAGAAAACCGCACACTAACGTAACTGGTATAGAGTCTAACCGGTGAGGATGAAACTAAACGAACGATACAAAATTCCTGGTCGTGCATTTACAAATCTAAGACATTCAATTTCCCAGCTGGGTGTCGCGCCTTTAGAAAGATTAATATCTCGGTCCGATCCACCTTGAACTTGGAGTCACAGTCAGGTGCGTGTGCATTGCAGTAGTGCACCGGTACATACCCAGTACCTACCGTGCAGGCTGGGATTCCCATGGCCGTGGGCAACCATGGGCCGCACGCAGGATATACGGTAGGACAGGCACGAGCTCAATGTCCATGAATATATTTTTTTTACATGTCATGGTTTACTTTTTGGCGTACACTCGAATTTAGTCTACTGGTATATCCATATACCCCCAATTTTTGTTAAAGCCAGTGCTCGCAACAGTACTAACATGACTACCTTTTCTATTCTGATTGCGGGACAATCAGCCAGGTTCTAATATAGAGCAGGTGGGGAATATGTCAATGAAGGGGGTTATCTCATATCGCAGTCTAAGTTACCATAAGACGCTCCTGTTTATATCTCGAACATGTCGGTATCATTTATGACCAACATCGAGCCATTTATCTCCTGTTGCCTGTGGATTGAGTCACTATAACTAAAGTAGCATAGCTAGCTATCCATGTCGAAATAATTCCCCTGTGGTGAGTTTCTGCAACTCCCACCCCACTCTTGATGCGTTATGCTATCGAGCACGCACGTTAAGCTGTCAGATGGAGTGTGGAGCACGGTACTATGTAGGGTGTCTGAACGAGGATGAATTGAATCATGTTGCCGTGTTTTTTTTTGTGACTGCCACAGAAACATAAAGCATCCTGTATTCCTTTTTTTTTAGGGGGGGGCGCAGACGTACATGGGAACCCCAGCGTATGCTTGCTGGGTATAGAGGTTCCCAGTGGGGGCTATGACCATCACCTTATTTCTGCAGTCATTTCAATTCAGGGACCTGGGCTGGAAGTGCAGCTGGCTGGGATTGGCGGCTGATATAAGACTATGGACCAAGGTTTCTGTGATTACAAGCTATTTCTTACTATCACATAAGGTGTAAGGTGTCTGACAACGTTGACATTGCTACATCTCGACGTTCCCTATCACGGGAAGCTTAACCTGTTATCGGCCTTGGCTCTCAAGGCCACCATGTATATATACCTCTTCGCTCTCGCACTCTTGTTGGATCCCCATCCAACGTCTTGGATACCTAATACAGACCTTGCTTCTCACTGCGCTGGTGCACCTCCCTCGTGTACCCCCCTTGCCCCCTCGACCATTCTGCAGCCCCGCTGCTCCAACCACGAATCCGTCACACGCGGCAGTAAGCCTCCGCGTGTCCTTGACCTTCCCTGCCCTCGCATCACACACGTAGCCTCTTCTACGTGTGCGACCCCCCGTCCCTTCCCAGGCGTACCCCTTGGTCGCCTTGCCCCCCCAGAGCCCCCGTCACAGCCGTGAGAGTCTGAGAGAGCAACCAAGAATTGGTGTAGGATTATGTGAATGAGGTAAGAAGCATGTATTCTCTTAGCCGAAGGAACCTTATAAGCTTCTCCGAGGTCCTTGCCAAGCTTCCTGCCAAGCCCGCCGATATGCCTATCTAGGTAATGCAACAAGGCATGTGGTACTAGGTCACCTCAGGCATGAGACTTGGCACAACCACTAAAGTACTGGCCAATCCCCAGTCTAATGGTACTGACAGTCTGGGATCCCCGGGTTATCACCTGACTTCAATTACAAATCAACTAAGCCTGTGGGTAGAAATGCCTCCCGCATAACCAGACTACTCTCCGACTTATATAACACGGTTTATTGACTACACGGCTAAGACTTTGAATTATGATAGTCCGAACATAGTCTCGTGCTCCGAACATAGTCCTTATTCAGCCCTTTCAGTCTCAGATGAACGGGTTTCCAGTAAATGAATAAGTGTGTTGAGCGCTACTTGATCAGACTCAAATAAACAAGTCCTCCGATAAATCAATACATGTGTTAAGCAATACATGTGTTAAGCACTACTTGATCAGCTATACAGACCAGTACTCGCTAACTCGCTAGCCATGTTCAGTGTGCTCATCACTATTAAACCAGTTGAGTATTGATTAGGATTTTCAAAAATTACCCTGAATCTCCAATACTGTTCAATAGTATTGACTACGTTAAGCTATGTTAAAATGCTAAATACTCTAATCACGGTTAGTAGTGTTGAACAGTTTGAATACTGATTAGTTTAAAATGGCAAAGATAAAAAAATAATCTCTCCATAAGGATTCGAACTCAGGCTGTTATATGTATCAAAGAATATATCTTCCAACTACGCTAATCCTGATATTTATACTAGATTCATCAGTACCAGCCTATTCAATACACTACAAAGAAAATTTGCGATTCCAGAGATAAGCCTGTTCCATATAATTGAGTTCTATTGTTGTCATAATTTGATTATTTAGTCCTGATCAGACTCGGCTTATGTATATATTCCAAGCTCTGGCTCTGGCACTTGGATTCCTATAGTATATATAGGCCGCGAGTACATAGGTTCCGAATATATATGATGGGCCTGATACGTGAATTCTATACAATATCTATCAGCTTCAAATGTATGAACTTCTACTATATATACTAGTAGCGAATGTATGCATTCCTATAATATCATAATATATATATTACAAAGGATAAAGTCTGTACATATTGGAATGTTCATTTAAAGGTACAGGTACGATTTCCTAATACAGTAATTTTTGTAACACTGATTACTAACTAGACTAATGATTAGTCTGGCGGGTACCAACTATATATATTAGTAGGCCTCCAATCAATCAAATTGCAACATAACACCTGAGCTTTAATAACGCGAGTACCTCCCACCTCCATCAGGCTTGCGCTGTTTTATCTTTGCCATTTCTAGTAGCTAATCAGTATTCAAACTGTTCAACACTACTAACCATGATTAGAGTATTTAGCATTTTGATGTAGCTTAATGTAGTCAACACTATTGAACAGTATTGGAGAGTTCAGGGTAACTTTTGAAAATCCTAATCAATACTCAACTGGTTTAATAGTGATGAGCACACTGAACATGGCTAGCGAGTTAGCGAGTACTGGTCTGTATAGCTGATCAAGTAGTGCTTAACACATGTATTGCTTAACACATGTATTGATTTATCGGAGGACTTGTTTATTTGAGTCTGATCAAGTAGCGCTCAACACACTTATTCATTTACTGGGAAACCCGTTCATCTGAGACTGAAAGGGCTGAATAAGGACTATGTTCGGAGCACGAGACTATGTTCGGACTATCATAATTCAAAGTCTTAGCCGTGTAGTCAATAAACCCGTGTTATGTAAGTGCGGAGAGTAGTCTGGTTATGCGGGAGGCATTTCTACCCACAGGCTTAGTTGATTTGTAATTGAAGTCAGGTGATAACCCGGGGATCCCAGACTGTCAGTACCATTAGACTGGGGATTGGACCGTTCCCAGTACTTTAGTGGTTGTGCCAAGTCTCATGCCTGAGGTGTACTAGGTACCAAATCGGTATGATCTGTATTTGTGTCTCTTAGTCACGAGACTAGTGTCTCTATGCTAGCGTTGCCTCTAGAGCAACCTTGTGTTGAAAAGCACGTGAGCAATATGATATTGTGGCTGTTACTTGAATCGATATCCACCTGGTCCACCTACCCGAATGCCGATTATCGAGATCGATGTTCTGTACTACTAGGTACATGACAACCTATGAGTCACTTCTCATTAATACAAATGAAATACAGAGGCTCACACCAAAAGTCCTTTCTGCTTTCCTATTTGAGAATCATGCATATGCAATGCCTATGCACGCATGCAGCTTGGCATTATTCAGCTAGTGTTTATGAAACCATGGAACCAGAGCAGGACTAGGCCTAGCCAGACAATTGGATGAACCTGTAGTCTTAGTCTGGTTCTGTAGTCTAGTTGGCACCTAACATCCAGATGACTAAACATCTGACTTGGGATCTGACGAGGACTTTGGGTCGGGAAATGTAAATTGCACCTGGCTTTGTCTTGTACTCGGGGGCAGGCTCGGTCCGGCTCGGTTTCATTTTTCGGCCCTCGTGGCATGAATCATATGGTGGTATGATGCCTCTCAGTAATTGTCGGTTCATTCGCAATTTTTTACAAGCGGCGTGTTTTTGATCTGATATCTAGGTAGAATTCTCAGAATGCACAAGTATAATAATATATGTAAGGACTATTGCGTTACGGGTTATGTGACTCGGGCTGTACCACGTCTGGTTAGGAGCCAACAACCCGACCAATTTTTTAAATCCTTAATAATTGTTGTGTATCAACCCTGCGCTTACTTATCGCTGTGAGTCGCAATTCCTATCTACCTAGTCTGGTTGGCACTCGGCTGGTGATATGACTGTTCCAGAGATGATCTTCCTCGTTTCGCATCTCTGGAACATCTTTATTCGCCAGAGATTTTGATTTTTCCGGTAAGGTATCACCTAGTCCGGTTGGGTATCGAGGCCTCATCTTAACTATCAACCTCTCTGAGCGAGTGAGCGGGGTATAAAGTGGGGTAGACTGGTTTATAAGAGATACCCAACGCATGTTGAAGTTTGTTGTACGTTGCATAGCCATGTGCTAATGGTTTAAATGTCCAGATTATCCTCAATACTAAGTCTGGTTGCCCCCAATACTGAGTATCGTCCTGCACAAGCTCTAGCAAGAACAGAGCATTCGTCAATATACCCGCTCTCAACCAGGCTACCCCGCTCCATAAATGTTTATTAAATGGTGTGTTTATCTATACCCCCTAGTGCCCACTTGTTCCTGTTCCCCCCACGCCATTTCCGTTCAGATGATAAGATCATTCCCATACGTTTTTTTGATATATCGAGCGTGCAGAATTGCTGACAGGAGTATCCAGGTACCAAACAAGGCTTGCAAGGAGTCCATTATTAACGCAATGTGTTACTACTGGGGTGGGTCACGAAGCTTTCCTAGGTTTACATGTTCAAAGTTAGATTCTGCCAAGTAGTACCACCGGAGAATTTGTTTGTCTTTGGATGTTGGACAGCCATCGCCTCATCCCTGAGGACTTCCTTTTATGCATGTCATCGGGTGAACTTACATCCATATCATAGATTTTGTTTGCAGCGGGTGATTGCATTTCCCAGCAGGTTGTCGAGAGAAGAGGTTTCCAGAACTATGATGTCTTGAGGACAGCGCGTATGGGCGCTTATGGTGGCTGTATGTTCCGGTCCTGATGCAAGACCTGGGAGAGCAGCAGATGCTAATCTGTGCATCCCTTTAGTCATATTTGGGCCTATGGTTGTACAGTGGTACCGCCTATTGGAGAGGTCTATTCGATTTCCAGGACGGCCGAGCATGGAGATAGTCGGTAGAGTGGCGGCAGATCAATTGATTTTTACACCAGTCAACATGGTCTTCTTCTTCTCCGGATTATCATTATTGGAGGTGAATTAGTCCTTACCGACATGCTATACATATGAGATGCTGATTCTCACGATCAGGGAAGCTCCGTGACAGAGAAGCTGAATAGCAGCTATTCTTCAACCTTGTTGACCAATTGGATGGTCTGGCCGGCGGTACAGCTGGTGAATTTTAAGCTCGTGCCTCTTAACCATAGGCTTTTGGTCGTGAACCTCATTAGTTTGGGTGGGTTACATGGTTCCCCGGATTTTTTAGATCCCGTGCCTGACAGTCGCTCTATAGGCTGGAATTCATATCTGAGCTACGCCAATGAGCAGGGCAATTCAGCCGTATTATTGTAGGGGATTCATGGCCAGGGAAAAAATGTGCAGTTTATGCCAAACGATACGTTGGCGGCAACTCCAAAACGTGCATGCAAATCTGGTTGCATGAATTCATTTACCGGAATATACCACCGAGAAGTTAGCATTATATATGATAGAAATAGATCCTTAGATTTTGTTTACAATCTATATTGGATGTAGGCCGTGAAATAGAACTTGTAACTCGAATATCTGGTCCATGGGATTAAATCCATGATATATAGAGCTATCTTATATATATTAAGTATCTAAGATCTGGAAATTTTTTTCATGTGGTCATGATCAGTTTAACAATGGATTCATATACATATGTACAGTTGCAATATTTTGGTCTCTGCAGTCTGCATTTCCAGATTGGCACGTGAACTTGCGCGCTAAGAACGATACCGTAGCTTGGTTGGCACTCGCTGGCTGCGCGTGGAGTGCTGCTATGCTGAGAGGCTACATGATGTCTATTTCAAAAGTTTTCACATATATATAGTTCTCCTTGCTTGCTCTTCTCCTTCTCCAACGTCTTGTATATAATATGAAGCATATTTGAGCCATCAAGATAAGCCAATGCATCGTGAGAACTAGCTAGCAGGTTGTTTGTTCGCCAGGTATATGTTCTGGGCTGCTCGCGGGCATCGGCCCGCCCATGGGCGACATACTATACTATGCCCCTAGCGGGCAATTTATCTAATTACTGTATTTGGTGAATTTATAACAATATAGACATTTTCAACGGGTTAGAGTTGATCTAATTGATATGCTCTATGAGCCTGAGGGACAATGTATATAGATCGTTATATGAAAGAACTATTATGGCACGTGGTGCTATCTTGCTATTAGAAGATAAAATGTTAAGTTAAACTCATTAGTATAAGGAATATGATACTAATGCAACTATAGATTTGTAATGACAATATGGATTCACCTATATCGCCCATCTGAAATTTTATAGTTTTGATAATGGTGGAGGATTTAAGGGAGAAGTTGAGCATTTATTATGAGCTTGGAGTATTAAAAAATAAAACCTCAAGTCCAAGGGCTCGTTGAACAAGCCAATAGACTAGAGGTAATATGCAAAATTTATTTGTAAAATCATAGGCCTGAATACCACCTTTATCCGACCAAAGATTTCGAGCTGGCAACTGATCTTATGGGCTTTGGACAATGAAATTGTAGATACTCTAGCTACTCAACAATCCATAATCACTTTAGCCAATGCTTCTCGGCAGGCATCTACAGCAACTCAGATTTCTGTCTCATGTAATTACGAAAAGTCACCGCTGCCGATGCTCAATAAATGAGTTGAAAAGCTCACTTTTTTCTCATATCAAACTGTTAGCAGACTATGACTGCAGTAACCTCTTCGCTCTAGCTGGAACGGACATAAATTGGACTACTGGATAATAGCTTAATTGATATGGAGGATAGTTCCATCGACTCGGAGGACAATATAGCCTACTTGTAAGTATTAGATATAGCTCTAGTTAGGTTTTTTGTATTAATTCAAGTACGTTATATACTAAATGTAGTAATTATAGAAATTGCCCGCGAGCGGCCCAGAACATATATATATGTTCTGGTCCGTTCCGGGATTCTATGGCCCCCCATACCGGTATGGACCGGGCCGTTGCGAGATTGCGAGATTACCCAGGCCGTTCCGGGATGGCATAAATATTCATATCTTCTTATATTTCCTTATGCATTTGGCCTAACCAACGTAAATCATTTGATGCTATATTCCTAGATTCATGTCTACCTTAACCTCTACCCTCTACGCAGTCACCATCCCATTCCAAACTCCAACACAATGGTCTCCCAGCATAGCCGCGCTTGTTCTTGTAGTTCACCTGCATTATATGCATTTTGAAATAATCCATTTTATTCTCACGATTATCTAATAAGGCTATCTAACACGCTGCGCCCCAAAACCCCCATCTGTACCAGCCTTCACATCCGCGTCCCTAGAATCCTAGATTCGCCGTCCATATGAGCCTGCAATTCACTGTCCATATTAGCCTGGATATCCGCTAGAATTGAGGAAGCAAATCAGCCTAGCAAATCAGCCTAGAATCGAGCGAGCAAATCAGCCTAGAATCGAGCAAGCAAATCAGCCTAGAATCGAGCGAGGAAATCAGCCTAGAATTGAGCGAGGAAATCAGCAGAGAATTGAGCAAGGATATCACCGACTACAATCGAGCGAGCAAATCAGCGAGAAAATGAGCGAGCAAACCAGCGTAGAATTGAGCAAGCAAATCAGCCTAGAATTGAGAGAGGAAATCAGCAGAGAATTGAGCAAGGAATCACCACTGGCATACAATCGAGCGAGGAAATCAGTCTAGAATCTTATGTCAAAAGGCAAAACGAGTTACCCTAGTTTCACTATACTCCGAGCGCCATCACACTACTTCTTAGGTCGCCCTCGTTGTAGACTTGTGGTTTGGTGGAGATATAGTGAACTGGAGCATTAAGGAATGGATACCGACAACCCTGCTCCCGGTCCGCCGACAGTGATATTAAGGCAATTAACTTCTTGCCTCCACTGGGAATCGAACTCGGGCCCTCAATAAATAAACATAACCGTAAAGTAAAGAACTTACCACTGCGCTATGCCTGCTGTCAGTTTCAAACACTATAGTGCTATATTCTGCTAAAACTCGTTACTTTTTCTACTTGCCAATTCAATTGTAGAGACAGGCGCATAGAGATAGGAAACATACAGCGACAGGAAACATACAGTAGCATGGATATTTGCTCGCTCTATATGCCAGCCTAGATATTTGCTCGCCCTATATGCCAGCTTGGATATTTGCTCGTTCTACATGCCAGCCTGGATATTCGTTCGCTCTATATATCGGCCTGGATATTCACTCGCTCTATATGTTAGCCTGGATATTCGCTCGCTCAATATGCCTGCCTGGATATTCACTCGCCCCATATATCAGCCTGGATATTTGCTTGCCCCATATATCAGCCTGGATATTTGCTCGCCCCAGATATCAGCCTGGATATTTGCTGGCCCTAGATATTAGCCTGGATAACCCCTCCGGTGAGCCTGGATATTCCCCTATATCTCGCTGGATATTCGCTCGCTCCATATGCCAACCTGAATATTCGCTCGCGCTGGATATCAGCCTGGATATTCGCTTGCCCTGGATATCAGCCTGCATATTCGCTCGCCCTAGATATTAGCCTGGATATTCGCTCGCTCCATATGCCAGCCTGAATATTCGCTCGCTCTATATGTTAGCCTGGATATTCGCTCGCTCTACATGTTAGCCTGGATATTCGCTCGCTCTATATGTTAGCCTGGATATTCGCTCGCTCTACATGTCAGCCTGGATATTCGCTCGCCCTGGATATCAGCCTATATATTTGCTCGACCTAGATATCAGCCTGGATATTTGCTCACTCTATATGTCAGCCTGAATATTCGCTCGCCTAATATGTCAGCCTGGATATTCGCTTGCCCTATATGTCAGCTTGGATATTTGCTCGCTCTAGATATCAGCCTGGATAACCGCCTCCGGTGAGCCTGGATATTCCCCCTATATCTCGCTGGATATTCGCTCGCTCCATATGCCAACCTGAATATTCGCTCGCGCTGGATATCAGCCTGGATATTCCCCCTATATCTCGCTGGATATTCACTCGCTCCATATGCCAACCTGAATATTCGCTCGCGCTGGATATCAGCCTGGATATTCACTTGCCCTATATGTCAGCCGGGATATTCGATTGCCGGTACAATGCGGGAGAAAATAAATAACAACTTCGTACCAATTGAAATTGGCAACTTCGTTGCCAATAATCGAGCGAGCAAATCAGCATATAATCGAGCGAGCAAATCAGCCTAGAATCGAGCAGCAAATCAGCATACCATCGAGTGAGCAAATCAGCCTAGAATCGAGCAAGCAAATCAGTGAGAAAATGAGCGAGCAAATGAGCGAGAAATGAGCGAGCAAACCAGGGTAGAATTGAGCGAGCAAAATTATTTGGAAGGAATGAACAGGAGAAAAGCTCTAAGTCCAGCCGGGCACCACCTTGGAAATAGGGACTTGCCGTGTCTTGCCGCCAGCCATTACAGTCGGATCGACTGGCGCTGCCTTAAAACCAGATTACATGTCTTACCTACAATCATCCCGCCGCGTCGGTTGGGGCTCCTCCTGCAATTGGCAAAACCTAGCACAAAGGAGGAAATACCCATATATGGGAAACGAATGAGAAGACAAATATATAGAAATGATGGCTTTTCGGCCTCTATATATGCATGCAATTCATGCTTCGCTAGCTCTAGTATTGGTGTTTTGCATGCTTCCGCATATAGCACCAGCGGAAGCATGCAAAACACCAATACCTAGAGCTAGCGAAAGCATGAAAACCACCAATATATAGCGCCAGCGGAAGCATGCAAAACACCAATATCTAGAGCCAGCGGAAGCATGAATTGCATGTATATATAGAGGCCGAAAAGCCATCATTTCTATATCCATATATAGGGGAAAAACTTATCTCAAAGTGGTTCGGAAATTCCCTCCGTCACATGGAAATCACCATGATTATTTATTCGGTTTTCCATAGATCCATTATTACTTATTTGTATTACCTCACATATCAATAGAGGTTGGACCACTGTCCATGGACCGCTAATACAAGCTCCACATGCATTGCAGCAGCAACTAAGCCAGAAGCAGTAACAACACCAACAGTTGGCGGGCACTGGCCTCTCGATGGATACCCCTATAGTACAACATTCTCTCTTGCACAACATCTTCTATAGTACAATATTCCATAGCTAGAATAGCATACATCCACAGAATAACATCCATAATATCCACCCATAAATACAACACCTCTATCAATATGCTTTACTTTATTATTATCTTCCTTACCATGTTGGCGGCAACTTTGGCCACTATCATAACTACAGCCAGACAGACGACCATTAATAGTCGGATAGATCTTGATGCAAAGCTGCAAAGATCTATAGATCTACAAGTTCTGGCGGAGTTTAAGGAGGAACGCATTTTACGGTATTGCACTGACCAATTGAAGCGTCTGCGCGTCGAGGAATACTGCCATGAGCAATCAAGAAGAAAATATGCAAATACTACCCTTACTAGCCTATCGTCCTCGTCACCCATTTTCTTTGTTAAAAAAGAAAAAAGTTAGGTGGGCTGACGGGTGGGTTGACCCTGATTGTGGGTCAACAACGGATGCTAATGAATAGGATGATTGGAAGGGATCATGGAAAAAAAAAAAATATTAAAAAAAAAAAAAAAAAAAAAAGTGGAGTTGGTTCTTTTCTGGAGGGGAGTTATTGTGGGAGAGCTGGTAGAGGGAGGGCTTGGGGGGGAGTTATTGTAAGGAGAGCTGGTGGCGGGAGAGCTTGGGGGGGTTATTGTATAAGAGCTGGTGGCGGGAGGACTGGCGGCGGGGGCAAGGGCTGGCGGTGGGAGGGGCTGGGGGCAGGGGCTGGCGGGGGTAAGGGCTGGCAGCAGGAGGGACTGGAGGCGGGGCAAGGGCTGGCGGTAGGAGGGACTGGGGGTGGGG